>JABUQX010097750.1:15000-50000 GCA_015478945.1 Trachelipus rathkii | reverse complement strand
AGAATATTTTTATCACCTTGGAATATTCCAATTAGGTCTAATCTTTTTAAGTTCTTTGAAATCGTATATCAGACACAATAGAGTATGACTGAAAGTCAATAGCTATCATCTCCAATCAAATAATGAATGTCAATGATTGTTGATCACAGATATACTATTCTTTTTTCTTTACAATGATTTCTAGTTAAAGTAGTTTGTTTTTTTTTTTGGTAAGAAACTTAGACAGTACTGATAAACACTAGCATCTGTATTTTTCTCCATTTTTCAATTCATTTTCAAAAAAACGTTTGTGATGAATTTTTTATAGATGATTTAGATTTAACCATGTTTATGGTTGTAAAAGTTTTAGCAGTTTTTTCTTCTGTTTAGATTGAAGCATTGCATAAAATGTACATGCCAAAAGCTTCATTAATTTATTTACTTTAAAATATATCCCGACAATGCTTGGAACCATAAGGACTTTCTTAATTTTGCAATAAAATTTAAAAATACCGAGTGATATATATATATATATATATATATATATATATATATATATATATATATATATATATATATATATATATATATATATATATATATATCCCACTCTATACTAACTCTCATTTTTTTTTATTCTCTTCCTATATCTCTCTATATATATATATATATATATATATATATATATATATATATATATATATCTATACTATATATATATATATAATTTTTCTTGGTAGGTGATTTATAGGCCTATTTCATGTAAAAATATGATTATTATTATTATTATTATTATTATTATTATTATTATTATTATTATTATTAGTATTATTATTAGTTTATTTGCATATTTGTTCATTGTATTTTTAAATTAAAGTGATATATTTTTTTAGTATAAAAGAGCGTGAGGTAAAGTGGAACGAAAATTCTTCTTGCCAAAACGAGGGAACGTATATGCCATTGGATCAAAATGCACCCATTATGGGCTGCCCCTCGAGAATGGTTCTCTCTGCGACGGAAGAATCAGATGCCCCTTTCACGGAGCATGTTTTAGTCTCAAAACAGGTTTGGTCTTCAAAATGTGTACTTTTTTTTATAGCTTTTTAAATGTAATATTATCCTTGTAGTCCCTATGCTATTATTATTATTATTATTATTATTATTATTATATTATTATTATTATTATTATTATTATTATTATTATTATTATTATTATTATTATTATTATATTTATATATCAAATTATCGAAATTAGATCAATTAGATTAGGTCAATGAGTTATATGAAGTATAATCATTGACGCTACTAGGGAATTTTTTCCTCTTTTTTGGGGGGTGGGGTCATTGCTTCTTTATCTGATAATGTTAGTAAAGCGTTTTATATTTTTCAAGTAAACATTTCTGCTCTCGCCTTCCCTTAGTTACGCCTATGAGTATTATCTCATTAAATTTTTATAGGTATCATAGTATGAACTGCACATGGAATGTGCTGCAAACGCTCATTAAAATGTATCCATATGCAAAAGGTGTAGATAATGAAAAATTAATATATAGCTATATGATAAGTTATATGATATTGTGTACTTAACTTATCTTTTTTTTTTTTTTATACTTTTGTCTGTAGTACACAATACACGCAATTCAGAACTCTTGCTAACCTCTAAATATTTGTTTTTTTTTTCCTTCAAATAAATGTTTTTTTTTTATTTGTTATATTAAATTAAAATACTTTATATAATAGAATAAAAGTACTTTTTCATGTATATTTTCAGTAATGACGAATGATTACTATAAAAAAAAAAACTAAATAATGGAGCATTGCAAATTTGTATGAATCGTATAAAATTTCATGCTTATATTTCTAATTTGGATGTTTGTTTGTTTTTTTTATGACAATTATTATCACATTTGAGCTTTCTAAATGATTTAAAAAATGTAACAAGTATAGGCAATTGTATACCTACTTTTGTTTATTTGTTATTGAATTATTTAAATAACCTGCAAATTAGTCTTGAACAATCAATATGTGATATGATTCTTAAATTTTTATGACCATCAAGTGATAAAAAGATATGAACTGAAAAACTTTTGCATAATTATAACAATTCTTTCTTTCTTTCTTTATCCTCCCTCTGTTTCCCACTAGAGGTGGGGTAGGGTGCGTAACATGCACGAAAATAGGATAGTTAGGTAGAAGAACATGACATAAGTCGAAAGAAAAGCCCTCCCCCCTTTCATACTCTTTGGTGAAAGCTCGTTGCAGTCCAAAAAAATCCACCTTAGTGCTTCACAAGCCTGCGACAGGACCCGCACCCTGGTATCTCGCCAAATGTTGGTTTAATCCCCTTGGGCAGGGCCCACAACCACCCCCCCCCCCCCCACAAAACCCCGCTATTCACTCCTATTATGCACCTTTTTTTTAGCCTATTCCAAACTCACATTATTTTCCTTTAAAAATTATTACTGACCCAATCCACTTCTTCTTTGGTCTCCTACCCAGTCGATTCCCAGCACACTCACCACGATACATCCGCTTAACCAACCGACTATCATCCATCCTTTTCATATGACCAAACCATCTCGATGTACTCTAGTTTATTCTCTCATTTACACCTTTCTTCACACCATACTTAACTTCTTTTGCTTTCATTCAACATTTTTATCAATTCTTCTCAAACCTAGCACACTCTATGGAGTTGTCTATGCAGGTCATGTGGAAAGACTGAATGATAGTCGGTTGGTTAAGCGGTTAGTGGCGAGTGTGTTGGGAACCGACCGGCTGGGAGACTGAAAAGTGGATTGAGTGCCAGTAAACGAATGTTTGAAGGAGAGAAATGTGAGGTTTGACAGAGGCGAGGAAGAAAGGTGTATAACAGGTAGTGATGGCGGGGGGATTGTGAGGGGGTATGGTTGTGGCCCACCTGGACCAAGGGATGAACCCTTACATTGACAATCTACCATAGTGAGGGTCCATCGCTGTCCCATGAAGCTCTAGGGTGGATTTTCCGACTGCGACGAGTTCTCACTAATTAATGGTATTGAGGTGGGGCGGTAGGCTGGGCCTTTTCGATTTTTGTCATATTCTTCTACTGCTTTTCTTTTCCGATGCATGCTACGCACCTTACTCCCAATCTTGGGAAATAAAAAGGAGGATGAAGAAGATATATATATATATATATATATATATATATATATATATATATATATATATATATATATATATATATATATATATATATTGTATATATATATATATATATATATATATATATATATATAATATATATATATATATATATATATATAGGAATTTATGTCCTTGACGGGATCTGTTTGCTTTATAACTGTTCTTGAATCCAACTTTTTTGGGTTAGAGGATGGCTCAGTGGTAAAGCGTCGGGTATATTGTCCTCATTCGCAACATGCGGTGGTTCAATCCCAGAGAAGGCAGTAATTTCTTTACCTTCCCATTATATGTTCTTTATATATATATATATATATATATATATATATATATATCAATATCATATAATTATATATATATATATATATATATATATATATATATATATATATATATATATACTATATAATATATATATACCCGGAAGGGTGTATTGATTCTCATGGTGGTGTTTTGTTCTTGTATAAACTTGGGCATGGCATAGCTATGAGAACCAGTGCAGATGGGTCTTTTGTTCGTCCCCTCTGACCCCCAGCACGTGTATGTGCATTTGTTATGCATTCGTGCATTTGCATTTGTCACGTGCACTTTCTTTCAACCTTCTTTCTTTCCCCTCATTTTTCATAAATTTTTCATCTTTTCAACCCACCTTCGTTATCACAGTTTCTATTTTTTTTTTTTTTAAATTCCCACCCATTAGTAGTCTCTTTAGTTATTTATATAAGGTTGCCCTCCCTTTTTTCCCATTACAGCCCCACGTCCTATCCGGTGCCTCTTCCCCGCACGGGTTTTCAGTTCACCCCACACTTCCTCCCCGTGGATGAGGGTACCGTTGAAAAACTGGTCATTTACGCTCACCTCTGACCGGGCCGCCAATTGTAGGGAACCCGAAACATGATTTTTAAAAAGCAGCCGCAGCGAGATCTCGGCGAATTAATCGCCAAACGCGCAAGCAATTTTTTCGAACTTATATATCGACTGTTAACTCCACAACTCCCCTCCCTTTAGTGTGGAAAATTATACAGAAAATATCTCGTCGCTCCAACAACTCCTCACCCACAGTCCTCCGTTATTGGCCTGATATAACCGACACGATCTCCGCTCCTGCTGCTGTAGTGGATGCGTAGGTTATAGCTTTGCCAGCCACTCGAGTTCTTTCCGCTACACTGAAGCCTTTCAAAAAAGAGAACTGACACAGCACTGCCTGACTTTTCAACAGCGAGAGGTGAAGATCATACCTACAACCGTCTTTTCACACTTGCAGAGTATCAAACTGCATTGGCGAACAGTAAAGACGGTTGCTCTTACGGTCCAGACATGATTTCGTACATCATGCTCCGTCATATCCATCCCTCGGGCATCAGCATTTTTGCTGGATCTATATAACAGAATCTGGATCAGATCTTCTTTTGAATAGTTGGACTACAGCTTTTGTGAATTCCTATTCCCAAACCTGGCAAAGATCCAAGAAATTGGCGGACAACCAAAGACCAATTTCACTTTGGCCTGTCAGACTGCTGTAGTAGATTTAATGGAAAATGGTATCTGGCTTCACTCTCCCTGTTCTGAAGAGCCATAAGCTTTCTCAAACATCCAGTTTGGTTTTCCGCAAATCGCTCAACTGCGGACCCCTTAGTAAAAACTAGACCATGACATCCGGAAGCCTTCTCAACTGGTGGGGATGGTTCTTGGTGTCTTTTGACCTTGAAAAGCACGACACAACGTGGAGAACTGGGATTCTCCTTAAACTCCATTCGCTCATCCGCGGACAACTCCTTCTTTTTCATCAAATGCCTTCTGTCAAATTGATCTATCAGGTCCGGTGCTCTTCTATTCTGTCCAGCTACTTTATTTTGGATGAAGGCGTTCCGCAGATTAATTGTGTTCTAAGTGTACTACTATTTTGCTCTCGGATTTAATGATATCGTTACTTCCTATCCCAGCGACTGTCAATTTTCTCTCTATGTCGATGACCTTGCGTTATATATAGCCAGTGTCAGGCTGCCTTTTCTCGAACAGCAACTTCAACTAGCTATTGAGAATATTTCACAATGAGTTACTCCCATGGCTTCCATTTTCTCCCACCAAAACCTCAGCAGTGCTTTTTAAGAAAGGAATCGAAGAACTTGCCACCTTCTTCCAGCAAACCTAACGCCCCTTCACGGTTCGCCATTTCCTGTTACTTCACAGGTCAAATTCACAGGACTCATTCTAGATGACCACTTAACATATACCGCATATTAAACACCTGAAAACAACTTGTCATCGCTTGACCTGTTACGTCATCTCGCCTCAAAGTATTGGGGTGCTGATGTAAGTCCCTTTTACGCACATCTACATCCGTTTCTAATCCGATCAGGAAACTGGACTATGGCTGTACAGTATACGGCCAGGCCTCCCCAACTCTCCTACACCTGTTAGATCCCAGCCAAAACGAGGCGATCCGAATCTCCTGGAGCCTTCCGATCATCCCCCAGGTGAGCCTTGAAGTTGAAGCCAATGTGATACACTCTCTCTTCGAATAGAATACATTGTGTACAAGCTATCTTTGTTTTAAACCTTAATACCGTCTGCTCTGACACCGATTCTGCAGGAGATACCTCAGAATCCAAAGTACTGGCCATTTGCAAACACTGTTCATAACATCCCTAATTTCTTTAACATCCCTTTACGTACACACCCTGGCTATTCCCCACTCCCACCATTTGCTTGACTCTGACCTTCTTTCCAAATCTAGCGATCCGGCTGCCTTGTTAAAAACACACATTCCTGTCTCATTCCGCAGTTTACATCAGTGAATTTACTCCAGTGTTTTCTGACGGCTCTAAAACAGACGGTGTTGGCGCATCTGCTGTCTTTCCTGACCACAATCTCTCCCATACCATTTTCCCTCATGTTTCAATTTTTGCGGAAAAATGGCTATAATGGTGCCCTTTCTCGAATTTTAGTCCTTAACCATGATCACTCTTATCATTTATTCAGATTCGCTTATCGCGCTAAACGTTTAAAAAACCCTTATTCTAAAATTACAATGGTACGCTAACTATAATTGGAATGACTGCTTTGTCTCTGGTGACGCTTCGACTTCTGCCGATAAGGTGGGAGCTGTAATTGATGGGATGAGCAAGTTCATTCCTTCTTCATTTAAATCTTTCTCTCCTCATAATCCATGGTTCCGATCGTGCTTGTTCTCTTGGCCATTCAGGCTAGAACAGTGTGTCGGAAGTGGAAAAAATTCTCGTTCTCCTATCACTCTTGCTAAATTTTCATTCTGCTAGAAATCGTTGCAGGGATACTCTTCGACGAGCAAAGCGGGCTTTCATCAAACGAAAGTGCGCTAACCTCCTTGGTTCTCCTACTGACAAATCTTTCACCTCTTGCCAAAAACATCTCAACAACTTCTGTAAATCTCACTTTCAACTTCTTACATTCGCTCTGATGGTTCTGTTTGCTAATTCCCAACTAGAAAAGGCCAATCTCTTCGACCTCCCATTTTCCTCCCAACCAACCCTGGAAGATTCTGGCTCTCATCCTCCTCCTTCTCTCTCAGGTTGTCCTATGCCTTTGCCGGTGATTACATTCGATCGGGTGCATGAGGACTCCTGAAATCTGAACGTTAGGAAGGCGGGTGACGGATAGCATTCCTCCCGAGTTTTGAAGGAGTGTGCTTCCGTGCTGGCTCTTGTCCCTCGTTCTACTCTATGCTTTGCCTTAGAACTAGTACTTTCCACCAGTGATGAAAGCTTTTATATGTCCAACCTATTCGAAAAAGGAAGCCGCTTTCTGATCCTTCTAATTATCGCCTATAGCTCTTACTTGTATTTTATCTAAGAACTTTGAAAGTGTCCTCAACTCTCATCTTTGAGCACCTGGAAACTAATTCCCTTTTTACCGATTGCTGGTACGGCTTTCGGCGCTCGAGGTCTACTGGCGATATACTTTCCTATCTAACCGATTTATGGCTTTCCACTCTTAGGAACTGCAGGGAGTCTTTTGTGGTGGCGCTTGACATATAAAAGTTTTTGACCCGCTAGGCATCACTGCTTTCTAAGCTTCTTTCCTTTGGGTTTCCTTCTTTTCTTTGCTCACTAATTTGAGCTTCGTTGAAAATCGCTCCAATATCGGCTGTTGTTGATGGGGCGGCTTCTTCCCTTTTCTGTCAATAGTGGTGTTCCTCAAGGGTTCTGTCCTCTCCTACTTTATTCTACTTTTCATTAAATGATCTCACCTGCACATCTAACTCCTATTCACTCTTTTACCGCGATGGCTCGACACTTCGTTCTTCAGCTCATTTCCAATTCTGCTCCCTCTTTTACTTCTAGAATTGCCTCTCGTCTTAATCTTTCCGATTCTATTCTCTCTGATCTGGATAGAATTTCCGGATGGAGTCGTCTGAACAGCTGAAAATTCAATTCAAAAACAGAGCTACAAATCTCCCTCTCTAAGACACCTTCTAACTTTCTGTTTCTTTTGATGTTTCAACAGTATCTTTTCACAGTATAAACATCCCGGCATTAGCATAAACAAAAATGTCTTGGAAACTTCACATCACAACGTTTGCTAAGGCGGCCTCAAAGAACTGGGAGTTCTGTTTGGGACACATGAACTTTCTCTTTGTTACTCAGTTATACAAAGGACATCCGCCAGCTGGGTGCTGCTCTCGCATAACAGGGGCTCGGGTTTCACCGGCTTTTGGATAGGGTTACGAGTCAATCGTTGCAGACTGATTAACTGTCTGTTTCTTTCTTCTCATGACCCTCTACCTTTACGGCGCGATGTCGGTGCTTTGTCTCTTTTCTATAGGTACCGTAGCAGCAAGTGCTCGAGGAAACTTACCACTCGCGTGCCACCACCTTTAAGACGCCCTCGTAGCACAAGGGGTGCTGTGTCGGCACATGAGTTTTGTGTTGAAATCAGCAACTCCAGACTAGTTCGCTGCGGTGCCTCCTTCTTTCCTGCCACCTCTGTTCATTGGAACTCTCTCTTCCATCTTCTGTGTTTCCTACTCAATTTAATCTCCCTCACTTTAAAACTAGGATCTGTGGCTCATCTGCATGTTTGCGTTAGTTGAATTTTGTTGATTTTAACACCCTGTGAATAGGATTATTAACTTGAAGTTTCAGTAACTGTAAAAAAAAAAAAAACGGACAACAATTCCTTCAGCTGCTCCATTCCCGTAAAAAACAAATTATTTTGTGTGGGACCCCCTCTCATGTAGGGGTAACCGGCAATGAAATCGCGACAGAGAGGCCAAAATGGCCACCTCCTCTTTTCGAAGTTATTCAGGTACCTCCCGGACGCCATTCGACAAGGCCACCTTCCATCAACTGATTACTATCCTGCTCTCCCGACAAGGCTTCCGATCTTGTTGGCAAGAGTGCTGGACGAGTGATGGCTCCGAGAAGCGAAACTCAGAAACATAAAGCCAAATATTGGTGAGTAGTCTTCCTCCCACAGACGAAAACGTTTACACGAGGTGATACTTGCACGCCTCCGTATTGGCCACACTAATATCACTCACAGTCACTATATGTCACGGGACCC
Organism: Trachelipus rathkii; assembly: GCA_015478945.1. Taxonomy (NCBI): domain Eukaryota; kingdom Metazoa; phylum Arthropoda; class Malacostraca; order Isopoda; family Trachelipodidae; genus Trachelipus; species Trachelipus rathkii. Next base: position 41,294 of record JABUQX010097750.1, on the reverse strand, counting down.
TCCTCCCATTTGCAAATTTTGCCGTTGCCACACCCCTCAATCTGTTCACCATATATCTTCATAGATTATTCCCATCTTGGACCCTATTCGCCGTCGTTATTTTCCTACTTTTCGGTCCATAACACCTTCTAAAAGATTATCCATATCTTGTCTGAATCTTCCCACTTTAGCAGTAACTCTATTTTCTTGTATCTTCAAGAAGTGAATATTCTTTATAACATTTGATTTTTATGTAATCTTAAGACTATTTATAATACAAGGGTATAATTTTATGTAGTTTTTATTTATTTTTGACTGACTGAATATTCATTTCCCCATCCAAATCTCCCTTTGACACTTGAAGCATATATATGACAGGGCCCTCCCATGGTGCTGATTTTCAGCCCAGTATGGCCGCTTCTCTGTGAGTCGTGGTGGGTCCTGTACATAACTCAAAAAAAAAAAAAAAAAAAAAAAATATATATATATATATATATATATATATATATATATATATATATATATATATATATATATATATATATATATATATATATATATATGAATATATATATATATATATATATATATATATATATATATATATGATTTAATAAGATAATAAGAATGGATATGACCAAACAATCTATTACCTTTAACTTCCTTGATGTCGCAGGAAAATATTGATGAAAATAGGAGCGATAGTAAGAGACAAAAGTATTAGCAGTATAATGGTTAATGATGTTAGCAGTATTAGTAATATTATCAGTATAATATATTAAGAATGATGCAACTCATGCACACTTATAGAGTCCACACTGATGAGACAATAATAGTAATTTATTTTCATCAATACTCCTAAGCCCTCCAATTAAGATTCCATCCACCAAAAAGCATGGGACAAAATAACAGGAACTTGTGGTTTAACTTAAGTACATAAGTTTGTATTAATTTCTTAAACAACAATATTGATTCAATAGAAATATAACATTTAATTTAACATTTCCTCCTACACCTGCAATAACAAGAAACACTGATTTAATAGCTATTTACATAATACTAAAACCCCTCTTATCAGGGTTTAATTGTACTCACCTCTTAAGATGATACCCTCTTATTCCCCATCACCTACTTGAACTTGTTCCTTATTGCTCTGTTGTACCTATAAAAAATCAATCTTAACCCTTTTTCTCCCCTTTCTTTCCTCTTTTTCTTTTATTCTTCCTCCCCCCTTTCCATGTACCGTTTAATATTTTTCACGCTTACTCTATCTTTTGTTAACACATCTGCTACTTGTTTTTCCGTAGGTATCCATTCAATTTCTTTTATTTCTTCTTTTTCCAACCTTTCTTTTAAACATCCTATGTCAATTCGTAATCTTTTATTCAAAACACCTGATGTAGACCCTAACGCATTTACCAGGGTTTTGCTATCTACTTTCACTCTTATCTCTATTAGGTCACCTGTCAATTCTGTCCATAATTCCCTTAAATACATTCCCGTGTCGATCCCTTCATTTAAGGCTAATGTCTCGGCCTCTATAGTTGACCTGGCTATCCTTTTCGCAACCCCTGATTTCCACAGCAAAGGACATTTGTTCCCTAACTCATCCTTTATCCCTATTAAATACCCAATTTGTGATTTCATACCTTCTACATTCCCAAATGACGCATCTGTGTAAATCTCAAATTCAAGCTCATTACCCTTCAGCTTATCCATCCGCACATGCATCCCTTTTTTTTCTCACCTTGTCTATCACTCTATCTACTTCTTTCATATTGTTCCCTGTTGCCTGTTTATTGTGTTTACTTAGCCCACTAACGTCAAAAGATATGTCCGGTCGTGTGTGTTGTGCAACCCAATTAAGTTTCCCTATATGTGATCTGTACCTTGTCATTTCTGTGTTTGTTAACTTTCCACCATTCTCAATTTTCCCATATACTTCCCTGTCCTTTTTTAATTCTTGAACGTATTTATTTTGACTAAGGAGAATATAGTCCTCCCGTTCTTCAATCTCCACTCCTATGTATTTAAAACATTTTTCGTCTTCATTTCCGATTTTTAGACGTTTCTTCAAGCTTCCTATCACCTCTCTTTCAAACTCTATTGTTCCCCCATACAATAAGTCATCTACGTGGGAACACATTACACCTACCAATTGATTCCTCTTCTTCCATCTATAGATGGTAGGATTAATAAAACTCTTTTTCCCCTGTCTCCTGTATCACCTTAATCAATTTCTCATACCAGATACGTGCTGCATCCTTTAGTCCGTACACCCCTTTATTAAGTCTCCACACGTTCTTCCTTTCTGCTTCCTTTGGTGGCTTGACATAAACCTCTCTTCTTATTTCATCTCCTTGTAGATACGCTGTTTTGATGTCCATACTTTTGCATGTCCATCCGTACCGCCCCATAATAGCCAGACACAGTTTTAGCGTTTCAGTAGCACACGTCGGAGCATCAGTTACTAAATCCTTCTCCTTTTCTTCAAATCCTCTTACAACTAATCGTGCTTTCCATCCCTGTCTTCCTTCAATTTCCTTTTTTGTCATAACCCATCTTGTATTCATAACCTTTTTTCCTTTCCATTCAGAACCCCATACTTCTGTGTAAACATTATTCTCTTTCCAGCTGTCTAACTCCCGTCTTTTTGCTTCCAGTTGCTGTTTCAGTTCTACTTTCTCCTTTGTATTCTCAAAGTAAAAACTTTTATCTTCGTCTGTTTCATCGGTTTCTCCAGTTTCTGTCTGGTCCTCCTCCCTTTCCTCCCTTAAATTTTCTATCCTTTCCCCATCACCGCTTTCTTCCATATCTGTTTGTTCGTCTGGTTTTTGAGACTCTTCCCTAACATCTGCTAAATCCCTTATTTCAGGATAGTACCTTAAATCTACCCACTCCTTTTCCCCAGTTTCTATATCGATTATGTTGTAGCTTTGACTATTTTTTACTGCTTTTCTTTTGCTGCTCTTCCCAATATCTCGATTTTCCTTTCTTCCTCATCCTCATTCCATATCCGATACCTTTCCCCCTTTTTTAACGCCTCTTTGTTAATTTTCTTCTCTTCCATTGTCTCCTGAATGTATGCTCTTTTCTTTTTTCCTTTCTGGTATACCCTGTTCTCTCCTTCGCTATCTGAATCATCTGAAGTACTATAGCTTACCTCTTTTCTCCTTCCTCCCTTTCTTCCTTCCTCTGGTAATTCCTCTTTTTCCTCATCCAATTCTGGTTCTGGTTCTGAATCCATTTTCTTTCTATAAGGTGTTTCACATTGTATTCTTGTTATGTGCACTCTGTTTACCCACCGTACTGAACTCCCATGTTTTACGATAACCACCTTCCCATCTCTTCCAATCACCTTAGCTGGACCTCTCCATTCTTTGTCATTTTCCCTCTTATAATACACTTCTTCTCCTATCTGAGCTTCTTCTAATTTGTGTTCTCTAACATTTTCTAACACTGCTCTTCTAATCCGATCCTCGGATTCTCTTTTAATATGTATTTCCCTGGCTAGATGTATTCCGATTAGGGTGTTTTTTATGAGCTCACATTCGTTTCCTTCTTCTAACATGGTAATTTTCTTCTTTCCTTCCTCCACGGTTGGCACCCCTAAATTCCTCCCGAATACCAGTTGATTAGGGGCATAACCTCCTTTCATAAATAGACTATTCCTGGCTGCAATGGTCCACTTGAGACATATTTCTAGATTTTGTACTTCCTCTTTTAGTTTCCTCATATTTTCTTTCACTAACCCTACCATGTTTTCACAGATGCCGTTACTCCAAGAACTCTCCGCTGCCGTACATCTCATCTTTATACCAAATCTTTCATTTAAACTCCTCATCTCATTATTATTGAATTCCAATCCATTATCCGTAAAGAAACATTCAGGTGCGCCGAATACACTAATCCACCTATCTAATACTTTCTCTGCTATTTCCTCCCCCTTCTTACTTCTTATCCACGTCCCCTGACAAAACCTTGTTGCAACGTCAACCAATAGTAAAAACAATTTCCCTTCAAACTCCCCCAAATCCATAGCAACCACCTCATTAAACCTCTGGCTTTGAGGAAAACCAACTACTGGTCTCGCTGGTGTTCTTATACCTTATGCATACCTTACAGGTGTTACACAGATCTTTTAATTCTTCCTCTATCTCCTTTATCACCTCTTCACTAACTCCTTCTTCATTGCGATATGCTGTCTTTATCATTCTCATGATTTTATCATAACTCCCATGACCGAATTGCAGATGCAACTTTAATAATTTAATCCTCCTTCCCTTTGGTTCCAATAGCCATTCTCTCTTGTACCTGCCATACCACATTTCATTTTTGTCCCCCTTTTTGTTTGCATCCAGTAACCCTACTCTGATGTGTCTTACTGTGTTATAGTGTATGGTTGCGTTACCTAAATCCCCAAAAATAACTTTTTTATCATTTAAATCTATCATTACTTTCATTTTTTCCATAGTCTGTCTCCCTATCAGCCATGGAATCTCACCTTTTACAACTTCTGTCCTAATCCAAAATTTAATTCCCCACCCTACAAGGTATCTTAACTGCTTTGAAGGCCTCATACTTGTTTTCCCCAAATACATACTGCCCTTTTATAGATTCTTGTTCCTCATTCATCCTCTTAATGTCTTCTCTACTTATATTCACTAACACCTTTCCTAGTCACTTTTCCCCACATATGGTTGCTACGCACCCAGTATCTAGGATTCCTTCAACATTCTCTGACCAATCACTCTCCTCTCTTATGTCCTCCCAATATACTCTTTCTCCTCCAACTTCTCTTTTCTCTTTTTCCCTCTCTTCTCTAATCCTCTCTCTTTTATTCGGACAATTAAACGCATAATGATACTCTGATTTGCATATCATGCACTGTGTCACTTTTCCCCATTTGATAGGATTTTTCCTTTGGTTATATGTCATCCTTTTGTCAGCTGTCCAGGTTCTCATTCCTCTCTCCTCCCAATTATGCACTTGTACGCTTCTTTCTTCCTTCTCAGCAAATATTCTCTGCAATGATTCTTTCATATTCCCAAATGTAATACTCTCACTTCCCACCGAAGCTAATAACTAACTGTTTCTTTGTTTCCTCTAGACCCGATCTATCTAACAATAAATAACCTTTCATTTCTTCTCCTACACTCACTCCTGCTTTCTCACAATCCTCATATACTCCTTTAAACCTCTGAATGTACGCTCGCATATTCTCCTCTTTCTTCCTTTGAATGTTAAACAAAAACCTCAATCTATTGAACCTATCACTCACCAAATTTCTACCATATACTCCCTTTAGTGCCTCTACTATCAAGTTTATTCCCTCCTTTTCCTTCAGTTGTGCATCTGGTATTCCTCTAATCACCTTGAATGCCTCTCCTCTCAAACTCAATTTTACCTCTATCCCAGGGAACCTGGCAACACCATCCACATAAGCTTCCCATGCTTTTACCCTATCCAACCAAATTTCGAACTCTTCATCATCCTCTCCACCAAATCTTGGACAACTCCTATACTTATGCTCTCTCTCTCCACCTTCATCCCCTGAACCTCCCATTTTCCAGTAATATCACCAAAAAGATGTTAAATTAAACTGATTTAATAAGATAATAAGAATGGATATGACCAAACAATCTATTACCTTTAACTTCCTTGATGTCGCAGGAAAATATTGATGAAAATAGAAGCGATAGTAAGAGACAAAAGTATTAGCAGTATAATAGTTTATGATGTTAGCAGTATTAGTAATATTATCAGTATAATATATTAAGAATGATGCAACTCATGCACACTTATAGAGTCCACACTGATGAGACAATAATAGTAATTTATTTTCATCAATACTCCTAAGCCCTCCAATTAAGATTCCATCCACCAAAAAGCATGGGACAAAATAACAGGAACTTGTGGTTTAACTTAAGTACATAAGTTTGTATTAATTTCTTAAACACATTATTGATTCAATAGAAAATAACATTTAATTTAACATTTCCTCCTACACCTGCAATAAAAAGAAACACTGATTTACTAGCTATTTACATAATACTAAAACCCCTCTTATCAGGGTTTAATTGTACTCACCTCTTAAGATGATACCCTCTTATTCCCCATCACCTACTTGAACTTGTTCCTTATTGCTCTGTTGTACCTATAAAAAAATCAATATATATATATATATATATATATATATATATATATATATATATATATATATATATATATATATATAACTATCTCTGTCTTAACATATATATATATATATATATATATATATATATATATATATATATACTTAACATTTTTATTTTTTTTTTATATATATATAAAAAAAATATATATATATATATATATATATATATATATATATATATATATATATATATATATATATATATATATATATATATATATATATATATATATATATATATATATATATATATATATATATATATATATATATATATATATCCCGTTTATCTATATATATATATATATATATATATATATATATATATATATATATATATATATATATATATATAAGATATATATATATATATATATATATATAAATATATATAAATATATATCGTTTTTGGGGTTATCTCACATGATGTACTTGAATTTCCTTTTATTATAGCAGTTTTTATTTTTTTTAAACCTTTCTAGAATTTAAATGAAATATGTAGACAGGTTCCAAAATTTTCCCATATAATTTGTAAAGTATTGATTCCATAAATTTCAGTTAGACTGTACATAATGTTCATGGTCAAAACTTAAGTATTTAGACGCTCGAGTGTTTTCAGAATTTTTTCTTTTTTTCTTCAGCCTGAAAACTTCCTAAATTTGCCTTTCTAAATGCATAAAACTGTCAAATTTGATTCTTTGTCTAGACTTTAGAGTGATTTAAATATGAAGCTCAGAATGATTAATTCTATTACAGGGGATATTGAAGATTTTCCTGGATTGGACAATATTGCCAAATTTGATGTCAAACTTGTTGATGGCCAGGTTAAGGTCAAGGCCAAAAGATCCCTACTGGAGAGCAAGGCTGTTGTTAAAGAGATGTGCAAGAGAGATCCTAATAATAACCAAACCTTCATTATTGTTGGCGGAGGTAAGTCTTAATACTAAATTTTAATGTGTGGAAAGCACTTTTTCGCCCATGATTGATTATTATTATCCAGGCATGACGTAAACTTTCCAGATAAATCATTTCATTCATTTAAATGGTAGAATCTTTTATATTAATTTTTTTTAGAGTAAAAGCTTATGAATTGATTTTTCTGATTGTGTGTCGAGTGCTCATTTGGTATGTAATGTATTGACTATTGATATCAAGGGAGACGTTGACTGAAATTAAGATTCTAATTATTAATGAAAATAATATTTAATCCTGATATGGATCTCATTTGATTGTCCTTATTTTTTTATTTTTTTTTATTTATTTTTTTTTGCCATGGTAAGACAGTATATTTTTTTCCTACTATATTTTACTTTTCATGTATCTACTTATATGTAGGATTTGCAGTGTTCCATATCCCCACAATGCAAACCTGGGTGATACGTATTCCTGTCGTGGCTCTGACTTAATTTATCATGAAGAGCCAATGTTTCTTGATAGAACTGCAAGGGGAGGGAGTTTTCTATAATTTCCAAGAAGCTGAAGATATTCTCAACAATGATCTGGCCCTCACATATATCCAGCAACATTTTATGGACAACAAGAGTTTGACTTAGGCTTCTTCAGGTTAAAGATTTTTAATTTAAATCGTTTTACACTTCACAAGAGCAATGATAAACGGTCGCAAAGGGACTAGGCCGCTCATTTGCACCTGTTCGTTTACTGCTTCTCTTTGTGTACCAATAGTTTCGAACTATCCATGTCTTATTAACTCTGTTCTTGTTTAATTTCTTAGTGTGTTTTGCTAGTGGTTAATAAGTTTTTTTTAGTGTAGGTTTGTAATGATAGTTACATGTTTTCTAAAGTTTACTGATAGCCGGTGGGAGCTGTCTTGATTTGTAGCAAGGAAAATATATGCTTGTATCCCATTACGTATTCTATGTATGAGATTATTAGTTACTGAGCTCCATTAAATGTAAGGGTAAATAACAATTTTGTATTCTCCATTATTTTATTCTAGTATTTATTTTTATTAAATTTGTTATTCTTGTGATGAAGTTTTGTTTCATCTCTCTGAGAAAAGATTCATATCTAGGTTGGATTACAGTTATCTTTTTAAATTCAAATTTTCTACTATTTTAAATGGATTGTTGGCAAATAAAAAAAATGCTTGCTGATTTTAATTTAAATTTTTTTTATTAATATAAATATTTTGCAGTCATCGTAAAAGACACAAAAAATTTTTTCAAAGTTTTATCAATGTCAAGATGACAATATCATCATATGAGTTTGACACATTATGAATTATTATCATCACTTATTTGATTTATTTCAGATAATGTTTAAAAAAAAAAAAAAAGTGAGTGAATTAGTTAGTTAGTTTCTTTGCAATATTTTTTTTTTTACAATAATTTCATTTTATTTTCTTGATTTATCCCTCCACTAATCGAAGTCTTTTCTCCTTTTTCCTCGAAGAATTTATTTTTAATTGATTTAAACGTTTTGTAAGAATGTATTAGTGAATGATTAAATGAAAACCATACTAAAACCTAACCTAGGTTTTGAATTTATTAGTAAATTCATTATTATTTTCTTTGAGGTTTAGAAATATAACTTTAATTCCCAAGACTTAAGTTATCTTTTTTATTTAAAGCAGAACCTAATAGGCGTTTCTTTCTTAAATTCCGGAAAGAAATATATTGAAAGCTATTAAAGCTGTTGAGGTACTATACTCTTGTGGCCATAAAGTGATTGATTGCTTCTTTTTGATTGTCTAAACTGAAAAATAATTACCTTTTAAAAACTATGTTAATGTACTTCCATTAGCATTTAATTAGTAGTTCGCAGTGGTAAAGACATTTTTTATTCATTTAGATTTGTATACACTACCTCGTTTCTTTAGACATTGTACTTTAATTTAAAATTAACATTTCATTTACTCTCTCGTTTTTGCCACATTATTATTCCACTGTTAATATAGTTTTCGTAAGAGGAAAGGTGGATTTGCTACAAACCAACTATTATTTGGAAAGAATATAGGTATTCCTACTGTGATAAACAGTGACAGACAATCAAGCTTAGAGAAACGAAGAAAGGGTCTTTAAAAGAAAGAATTTGATAGCCATTCATAAGGCTAGAGAGATTCACATAAAACAAGAAGCCAGGGAAAAAATGAGAAGGGCCTTAACGGAAAATGTGAGATCATAAAGTGGAGGAAGTTTATTATAAAAAGGAGAATGAGGAAGAATGGAGAGGTCTAGCAAAAATCATTGGAATAGACGGCAAAACTGTAGTGATGAAGCATGAAGGCTCTCTTAGAGAGGTAAATGGAATGCATATTACGAGAATTAGAAGAAAACTGGAAGAGAAGAAAAATGTGGGAAAAAGACAGATATGAAGAGTTGGAAGAATCTGAAGAAGAGGAGGTGAAAGACAGAATTTTAATCAAATTAATGAAGAAGAGAAGATCATGAATTAGAAAGAGAAGAAGTTCAAGTAAAAGAGAGAATACTGATTATGAAGGGAGGTGAGAGGTACCGAGCAAACAAAAAAGAAGACCAAGGGGAAATGATAGAGGTAAAATAATAGGAAGAGCAGGAAAAGCTACAAGTAAGATTTGGAATAATTGTTACAATGTGGAGGATTTACGAACAGGACAAAAAACGTGGATTGATTAAGAAATGGCAAGACATTACACGTATACCGGATGAGGAGTAGGTATTTTTAGCTAATTTTGAAGACAAAAAGGTATTAGCAGCAAAAGTAAAGGAGTTGGAAGGCTGGATTGAAAATGAGGTGTACGTGGCTGTAAATAAAGGAAGTCAAAAAGTATTACCAACCAGATGGATAGTTACAAAAAATGAAAGAAGGAAAAAGGTATAATAAAGTGGTAAAAATGATGAAAGAAGTAGCAGATAAATGCTCACTAGATCCAACAATATTTAGTTGGATGAGAAATAATGAACTAATAGGAATAATGTGTACCCACGTGGAAGATTTATTTTATGGAGGAAATGACATATTTGAAGAAATCATAAGCCAATTAAGAAAAAATTAAAAACAACGAACAGAGTAGCAAGGATTGTTTAAATACATAGAAGTGGAAGTGAAACAAGAAGAAAGATGTTTATGGATGGATCAAGAAAATTATATAAAGCAGATGATGAGCTGTACGGAGCTATGGAAAAAGGAAAGAAAGAATTAAATAAAAAAGAAATGACAAGATACAGATCATTAGTAGGAGAACTTAATTGGGTGAGTCAACATAGTAGATCCCACTAGACCGGACATTGCTTTCAGTGTGAGTGACTTGAGCAAGGCTAATAAGAAAGCTTATGGGAAGGATATGAAGAAAGTTAGTAGAGTAATTAGGAAGATAAGAAGAGAAGAGTTAAATATAAAAATGGAGGAGATAAGAGAAGGAAGAATTAGGTTTGAAGTTTACACAGATGCTTCATTGGGAAACGTCGACAAAGAGAAGTTACAAATAGGTTATATAATTAGTTTGGTAGATGAAAGTAAGAAAAAGTGTCCAATATTTTGGAAGTCGAGAGTTGCCAAGAGGGTGACGAGATCAACAATAGAAGCAGAAACGTTAGCATTAGTTGAAGGAGTTTAAACAACTATTTATTTGAAAAACATGGAAAGAAATTGCCGAGGAAAATGTTCCTATAGAAATAAAAATTGATAGCAAAACACTGAGTAAAGCTATCTATTCCACTTTAGGAGTGACGAGTAAATGATTGAGGATAGACATCGCTGTTATTAAAGAAATGATAGAAATGAAAGACATGGAAAAGCACAGATAGCGGATGTTTTAACGAAAGAAGGAGTGAGAGCCGACAACTTGAGGTTATATGTTGAAGGAAAGAGAAGATAAAAATGGTTTAGTTGATTAAATGTACTAAACTCTCCATTGTATTTTTATAATTACAGGAAAGGGAGTAACACCATCTTGGAAGAAGGATACACCATTTTTTATTATGACGAGTGTTCGTGAAATTTTTGTTTAATTAATTGGAATATTAGTATACTATTTTTTATATTTCAGAAGAGGACTTTGTGTTAATTCATATTCTTACTTTAATGTTTAAACTTTAAAGTTTAAAAGGCGGTCATGACCTTTGTTTTACCTAAATCTTTTTATCTTCTTCTTCATCTACCTTTTTTCCCCAAGATTGGGAGTAAGGTGCGTTACATGCATCGGAAAAGAAAAGCAGTAGGAGAATATGAAAAAAATCGAAAAGAAAGCCCAGCCTTACCGCCTCTGTACCATTAATTAGTAAGAACTCGTCCCAATCAGAAAATCCACCCTAGAGCTTCATGGGACCTCGACGGATCCACACTATGGTAAGTCGTCAAGTGTAGGGTTCATCCCCTGGCCCAAGTGGGCCATAACCATACCCCCTTACAACACCCCGCCATTCTCTCCTATCATGCACCTTTCTTCTCGCCTCTGCCAAACTCACATTTCTCTCCTGCAAACATTCCTTTACTTTATAATACCATAATAGTAATTTTATCGTGTAGGTTAAAGCTAAGATTGATCCACCTTTGTTATATTCTCACGTATAAAATGAAGTAGGCGGAATAATTAATAAAATATTTCGTTAATACAAGTTAATCGTCGATCTTTCAAGAAATTTCAATCACTTCACTCATTTCGTCGCTTTTCTTCAGGTGAGTCATTGTTGCTTCGTATCAGGGAATCTTATCAGGACCTATGGAAAAAGAATTAAATAAAGAAGAAATGACAAGATAAGATACAGATCATTAGTAGGACAACTAAATTGAGTGGGTCAACATAGTAGACCGACATTGCTTATAGTGTGAGTGACTTAGGCAAAGCTAATAAGATGGCTTATGGGAAGAATATGAAGAAAGTTAGTAGAGTAATTATGAAAATCAGAAGAGAAGAGTTGAAGAAGGATTTCACTTTATGGAGCCATGTCGCCGTTGAAGAAGATTTCTTTTTATTTATAATTAGTGTCGACTAAGTTTAATTTTAATATTAATGTTTTAGTTTTTTATATTATTATCTTTCAGAAGAGAACTTTTAATGTAATAAAGGCGGTCATGACATTTGATTTATGTATTTTAACTAAATAGCATAGTAATAATTTTATCGGGCAGCGTATAGCAAAGAAGGATCTATCTTTGTTATATTCTCACGTGTAAAATGAAGCGAGAGTTATAATTAAAAATACTTATTAAATACAAGTGATATTATTTTTAATCTTGGATTTTCAAAAAACTTTCATCTCTTTACTCACCTTAGCAATTTTCTTTAGACGAATTATTGTTGCTTCGTATCAGGAAATTTTATCAAAGACTGAGTATGGTAGTTGTGTAACAAAGCGTTTAGGGAAGGTATAGTTCCGAAGGATTGGAGGAGAGCAGTAATAGTACCCTAATAAGGGTTAGGGATATAAGGGAAATTGCATGAATTATAGGGGAATTGGTTTTTTGAGTGTTGTAGGGAAGATAAATGCTAGTATTTTGGTTGAAAAAGTGCGCCGAGTGACTGAGGTTCTGATTGGCGAAGAACAATGTGCATTTAGAAGTGGTAGAGGCCGTGTAGATCAAATCATCACATTGAAACAAATGGTTGAGAAAATGAGGGAGAAGTAGAAATTGTATTTAGATTTTATGGACTTTCAACAGGCGTATGACAGGATTAATAGGGAAGCTCTGTGGCAGGCGTTGGTGGTAGGTTTCTGAATGGAATCAAAAGTATGTATGTCAATAGTGAGGCGTGTGTTAGAATAAATGGAGTTGAGACTGAATGGTTTAATATTAATAGTGGAATGAGGCAGGAATGTGTTATCTCTTTGGCTATTTAATCTGTTTATGGATGGGGTGATGTAAGAATTAGAGGTAAGGGAAGGTGTTAGACTGATGGAGAATGGAAGAGAGTGAAGGGTGCCCCGCTTATTGTACGCTGATGATTTAGTTTTGTGTGGCAAATATGAAGGAAGATTGAGAGGATTGGTAGACTGGTTTGGTAGGGTGTGTAAAAGGAGGGGGGGGGTTTAAAATTAATTGTAGATAAGAGTAAGATGATGGTAGTGAGTGAGGAGGGTCCTCTGTGTGAAGTCATGTTGGATGATGAGCAATTAGAACCGAATCCGAGTTTAAATATTTAGGCTATATGTTGGATGAAAAGGGAATGGATGATGCAGAGTGTAGTAATAAAGTTGAGAGTGGTTGGAAGGTGGCAGGTGCAATTAAATCTTTGATGAATATAAAGCGACCAGGTCTCAAGTGAGCTAGGGTAGGGTATGTTGTTACCGGTGTTAATATATAGTAGTGAAACTATGGTGTGGAATAAGAGGTATAGATCTAAGGCACAGTTTGTTCAGATGGAAATCTTAGGGGCGTGTTAGGTGTGAGAAGTTGATAAAGTGAGGAACGAAGCATTGGGAGAGTTGTGTGGTGTGAAGAAAAGAGTAAATGAAAGAATAAATGCAAGTACATTGATGTGGTTTGGTCATGTAGAAAGGATGGATGATAGTCGGTTGGTTAAGCGGATGTATAGTGGTGAGTGTGCTGGAAATCGACCGACTGGGAGACTGAAGAAATAGTAGATTGAGTCAGTAAAGGAATGTCTGGAGGAGAGAAGAAATGTGCATAATAGGAGTGAATGGCGGGGTTTTATGAGAGGGTATGGTTGTGGTCCACCTGGGTCAAGGGATGAACCTCACATTGACGAGATGTCATAGTGATGGTCCGTTGCGGTCCCGTGAAGCTCTAGGGTGGATTTTTCTGACTGCGGCGAGTTCTCATTAAAGGGTATAAAGGGGGCGGTAAGACTGGGCTTTCTTTTCGATTTGCGTCTTATTCTTCAACTACTTTTCTGTTTCCAGTGCATGTGTCGTACCTAGGGTTGGGAAAAAACCGTTTTTTCATGTTTTTTTCGTTTTTTTCAGTTTTTTTTGTTTTTTTCATTAAATGTATTTTTAAAAATATAAAGAGGCTAATATGATATTTCACTTTAATATTTTCATTTTTCAAATATAAGGATACTTGAAATTAAACAAATATTCCATTATGATTTATAAAATAGCAGAACTACCTTTCTCTTATATTTTATCAATTGTTTTCGTTACAATTTACAGTAGGTTGTAGCCTGCAGACTGCTGTTTGTAGGCTTCTACCTACTAATTTAACTATGTATTTTACATTTGTATCATATAATCATATTTATAATTTACTTTTAAATATTAATGTTATATCTATATTTATATTAGAAGAGTCTGAATGACAAACTTCAAAAGTGACTTAAGGGATGCAAAATGAAATAATAAAAATATTGAAAATTTAAAATTATACCAAGATTTGTTAAATGAAGGAGGATGAATGAATGACTAAATTAAATATCTGGCTTTGGGAATGTCAACTTTTTGATTCACTAATCACTAGTCCCCACCCCCAGACCCCAGTCACTACTGTACTGACTACTTACTGTGCTGTGACTACTGTAAAGCTCATTATACTGTGCGCTCATCAGCTGATCAGCGCACAATTTAATTTTGATATGACTGATAAGTCTATCTCAGTCGTATGAAGTATCGTGTTGAGAATGACAGTGGTAAAGGAGCAGGGCAGTAACAGGACTCTTAAGCTTAGCCTTACTTAGCATAAATCATCTCTCTCAGTTGGCAAAATTTCAGAAGAATCTTCCAGGATTCTAGATTATGAGCAATTAATACTAGTAGTTTTTGCCACATCTACACAACAAAAGTTATATTGCATGCGAGGGCCTTTGCAACCTTTTATTTCCTTTAAAAGTACAGTCACACGACTTTTTGCATGTGGCATTTCTAAATTCTGATTAAATAATTATGATAAAAATGTTACTGAAAGCTGAAACAGAGTAAGAAAACGTTAATGAAGCCACAAACAAAATATTATTAATATCAAAATTCAGAATATAAAATAAAAATATGGAAAACCCATAAAAATTTTGAACACAAACTCGGGGGCTTCCATCTTGTAGGAAATTGGAACCAAAAAATGTCCAAATTAGAGCATATTTGCTAAAATTTATAATATAATTGTTCAAACATGTAAATTCCACAACTTAATTGAAAAAAATGAAAAAAAAATTTTTTACTTGTTTTTTTCAGGCTGTTTTTTTTTTCATGAAAAAAACCGTTTTTTCGGAAAAAAACGAGCTTGTTTTTTTCCTTTCCCAACCCTAGTCGTACCTTACCTCCAGTCTTGGGGAGATAAGGTGGGTGATGACGATGATATTTATTGTCGTGTAGATTAAATTATACTTATTAAGATTTTGAACATTTTGACACGTATATGAACAGTCATCTTACCCATCATTTTTTTTAAGCCTTTTACTATTACGAAGGTTAAGATTCTTCTATAATTGTGTTTTTCTTCCTGGAATTCTTTAAAGTTTCATTTATAGACCAAATATTAATTTGAATAAAGACTAAATTCAAATAAAATTCCCCATTGTCATTTTCTACTTTTCAGCATTGAAAAGGTTTAAAAAATAAAGTTTTTTTGTTACTCAAGAGTAATTATATATATATATATATATATTTTTATATATTATATATATATATATATTTATATATATATATATATATAATATATATATATATATATATTATATATATGATATATATATATATATATATATATTATATATATAATATATATATATAAATATATATACTATATATATATATAATATATTATATATATATATATAATATATATATTATATATATATAATATATATATATATATATAATATATATTATATATATATATATATCTAAATTTAATATAGTTTAAATGAAATAAATAAAAAGTTTTAAAAAGATTATTTATTAACTGTTTATATATGTTTTTATATTTAAAATGTTTAAAATATAAAGTTTTTGCCTACTCAAGAGTAATGATATATATATAGTTAGTTTTTTTTATACATTTTTTTATTAACTTTATAACTGATTTATTAAATGTTATTGTTATATTAGGAGGTGCTGGAGCTAAGTGTGTGGAAACTTTAAGACAGGAAGGCTTCAAAGGTAAACTAATTTTAATAACTGCAGAAGAAACTATACCGTACGACCGTCCCAAATTATCGAAAGCAATGCATTTGGATGCAGATTCTATTGTACTGCGACAACCTGAGTTTTACCAAGTACGTTTTTCCTCATTTGGTTTTGGTATCATTGTTAACTTCAAGAGTTCTTATAAAGTTTTCTGTAATCATTTTTTTTCTAGATGGCAAATATTGATGTCAAATTTAGGTTGAGGGTGTCAAAAGTTGATCCAGCTACAAAAACTGTTTTAACAGAATCAGGCGAATCTTTCAAATATGATAAGCTGTTTTTAGCTACTGGGGGCAAGTAAGTTTCCAAATTTTTATTATTATTATTATTATTATTATTATTATTTATTATTATTATTATTATTATTATTATTATTATTATTATTATTATTATTATTATTATTTATTATTATTATTATTATTATTATTATTATTATTATTATTATTATTATTATTATTATTATTATTTTTATTATTTATTATTATTATTATTATTATTATTATTATTGGGAAAATTGTTTATGGTACCAAATTATTTATTTATCAAGCTAAAGATTTAAAACATTAAATTATAAAAGTGTATAATTATAATTTTTTTCATTATTTATTATTTCATTTATTATTTTTATTATTTATCTTTCATTTATTATTTATTCTGTTATTTAAAACTTAAATTATATTTAAAGTAAATATAATATGCATCAGATGTCGGATTTCAGACAAATGTGGATGATTTTTCTACTTAAATATGGTTTCAGATATTTCATGTGTACTTAAACACACGTCACTATTTTCTTAGAATTTTTTTTTTTTATTAGAGTTTATTAGTAATATATCTATCGGGTTGTGGATGTGATTTTTAGATATTTTTATATGAGGATTTATGAGTGATTTACATTTGGGGATTAAATATACATCAATTGAATGTTTTTTATTTTCAATTTTTTATTCTTCCCCAGGCCCAGAAAACTTATGGTTCCCGGAAGCGGTTTGAAGAATGTATTTTTTTTGCGAACTCCTGAGGATGCCAATTCCATAGTTAATAATGCAAAAGGAAAAAGAGTTGCTATTATAGGATCATCTTTTATTGGTTCGTTTTGTTTTAGTGATGTTATATTTTTGGTAAATATTTTTTGAAAACTTCTTTCAGTTTCATGAAAGTAAAATTCTTCAAGAATTTAAAAATAAACGGTGTATTTTGAAACTCATCTTTGAACTAGGAGTGTTTTTCACATTAAGAAGTTGCCTTTAACATTTGTTACTGAAAATACCGCGTGTTTACTACAATCATGACTCATCATTTTTTTTAAGTCAGTTAATTCTTTGGCTCTCTTTTCTCTGAAGGTGATGAGATGGTTTTAATTTAATAATAAATTTCTCTGGAACTATTTTCTTTATTAAAAAAAAAATGGGAATTTACAAAAGATTCAAAATATAACAGTTATAACACAAAAAGTATTGTGCAGAATATTTTGCAGAAAATTAATAAGTCTAGCAACCCGGACCTTTAATTTCTTTGCTTTTAACAACTGGAGGACTTAGAGAACTCTGGGAGAAATAATTTAAAGTCACTGACAGGGTGAAACTCCCCTCCAATTAGTGGATAAAGCTGAAGATTATTTTTGATAAAAGTTATTTATTAATTAATTAGTCCTATTGATGTCAATTGATATTGTCGTCAAGGTTACCCTAAACTAGGGATGATCAGCCTTTTGGGACACACTGGCAGGCCAATTTGAAAATTTTGTACATATCGCGGGCTGTTTTGACACACAGTTTCTAAGTTCGAATTCAAAAACAATACTGAAGGGAAAATTTGACGAGTAAAAATAAAGACTCAAAACTTTTGAAGTTGCTCCATGTACTCTACTAAAATTACTATATCATAACTTGTTCTTAAAACCATAATTACGTTTATATAACAAAGGTAATTAAAACCATTAAATACACAAAGCTTTATTTTTACAAACTCGAACAATGCCATAAAAGCTAAAGATTTTTTTAATATTAATCATTAGTAATCGTATGTTCGGAAAGAGTGAGGAGTCGCAGGATCGATTCGAGAATATTTATTTATACACATTCCATGAAATGCTAGAAAGTGAATGTGGCTAATTTTTTTTAAAAATCTTGCACTTCAAGGGATTTGTCCTATTCTAGGAGGGGAACTACTCTAGGTACTTGCTACCCAGGGGGTGAACCCTGACAATTTGCCACGCGACCCAATCACTCTGTCACGGTTATTCCAGTTTACTATTAATAAATAATCCGTTCAGGGAAAATTCCTTATCCTTTGTGAGTTAAAATGTAAAGATTTTTGTAACTAATTTTATTAAAATATTGCCACGCAGTATAAGGGAATTTAGTATTGAATAAATTTTTTTTATTACCATTATCAGGCATGGAAACTGCTTCATATTTAGTATCAGATAACCGATCCGCTTCTGTGGTGGTGATAGGATCAACTTCTGCTCCCTTTGAGCGCACCCTTGGTTCTGCCGTCGGTCAGAGGATTCAGAAATGGTTTGAAGATAATGGGGTCATATTCAAGAACAGTGCCAAAGTGTCTAAATTAGAAGGAACGGATAAAGTTGAGAGGGTAAGTTAAAATTTTAACAGAAATATGAAAATGTAAAGCCCTAGGGTGAATTTTTTTTGACTGCGAATAGCTTTCACTTAGGGGATGGTAGGAGGGGGGGGGTGCTTTCCTTTCGACTTACGTCATATTCTTCTACTAAATTTCTGTTTCCGGTGCATGTTGCGCATCTCATCCCCCAATCTGGGAAAAGGAGGAATATTATGATGAAATGTAAAAGATTGATTTTGCAATTTTAGGTTATGTTAATATAATGCATTAATGGTTTTTTTCTGTTTGGAAAATAAAGTAGGTTTGATTATAAATTTGTGGTTGTGGTTGTAAAACTACCAGAAATTGTATATTCATTTATCCCATTTTGTGATTTAATTATTTAATGAAGAATTATGTGATAAATTTATTTTAAAATTTGTCTTTGTAATAGTTTGAATAGTAAATTTTTAACGTTTTTATTAACTTATGCAAAAGATTATCATCAATGACAAAGAAGTGGTGGAATGTGAAGTTGTGGTTGCCGGTATTGGAGTGGTTCCTGCAACAGGCTATTTAAAGGATACCAAAGTAAATCTCAATAAAGGAGGATATGTTGTTGTTAATCAGGTAATACTTACATTTTATTCACAAGTAGTATTTTTAGTTTTTCCTCCTACATAATTTTTTTCCCATTTTGACTGACTACTTTAATTTTCCAACACCTCTTCATATGTGTAGTTCAGAGACTGTATAAGATGTCCATAATACTGACTTATGAGGATAGCAATGTAGAATATAAAAAAAATAAACTACTCCAAGGACTTACATTCAGTGCAGTGAAGCCGTATGGTTTTGGTTGGAGCCTAAGCCAAAAAAAAAAAAAAAAACATTTTACTTTAAAATATTATTTCAATTGTAATTGAAAATAAGTCAACAACCGGATCTGAATATTTTTAAAATACTTTTGATGGAAACGGAGTTGAAGGTGGCAAAAAAAAAAAAAATTACCAGTTCCACATTCCTGCATTACAGAGTTGTCAGCTATAACTTCCTAGAAACTGTTAGCAATGTCGAAAATAACTGGATAATCACCATATTTTTATTTGGTTCGGTTTTATAATGAATTTTACTGTAACTCCTCATAAAAAGGAAAGTTAGTGAGTGTCTCCTAAGATGGGTGATCCAAATTGTTAAGAACTTTGTTTTTTTTTTTTAAGTACACAATAAGTTCAACACACGTAATTTTAAAATAGCAATAAGAATAATATTTTAAGCTTCTTCACACAATTTACCATATAATTGATATGGTTAATTCCAGCCAGGGACTGCGAAATCGCAAGGATTTTGGAGTGGAGTCAGAGCCGGATTATTTTTTTCTTTTTTTTACTATAAAATATGGGGTTTTGGAGCCTGATATTTTAAAATGACTGAACCGGACAAAGGAAATTTTAAAGATTTCTAGTAGGAGCGGCCCCGCATTCCTGCTTCCAGCAGCTGAATTTCTCAGTCTTGAAATTTTCAGCCCTCTGGACAGCAGAAATTGAAATAGTTTTTGTATATAGTATATTTTTTTTTTTTCATTGTATTTGCTATTTCTTTCCTTTTGTTTTTATCACATAAAGACAAACCCATTAATTATATGATCCTTTCAATAATTATCTAACTATCTATTTCCTTATGATAAGTTTATTTAAACTTGTATTTACTAAATTATCTCTGAAAAACTAAAAAAAATTGTTTGTTTGTCAAGAATTCTCACTTAAGCTACTTTTACCATGTTGAAAGATGTTTTGTCCTGAAAGAGAATTAAAATTATTATTGACTTAAAAATGGTTTTAAAAAAATTATAATAGGGGACGATATGCTTAAATTACATTAGTTACATGTATTATAGGAAGAAAGACCATTTATATGTCAGCATGATAAGATTTACGGAGAGAAATATGGGGAAACTGACACCTCTAAACCCAGTATTTACACATGGAAGAACCTATTACTGAAAAGTATATGAGGGCAGGGCTAGTTTTTCTTGTATTTAGTTTATTAGACTAGTTGGAGGAACCTGAAAGATTAGTGATAAGAAATTCATTAAATATTCGATTTTATGTTTAAATATGAAAGATTTAGGAAGTGAGGGTGGCAGGTGGAGATGGTGTTAGAATGATGGAGAATGGAAGAGAGTGCAGGGTGCCTCCTACCTGTTATATGTGGATGATTTGGTTTTGTGCAGTGAATCTGAAGAGAGTTTGAGAGGATTGGTAGAGAGATTTGGCAGGGTGTGTAAAAGGAGGGATTTGAAAGTAAACGTAGATAAGAGTAAGATTATGGTTGTGAGTGAGGACAGTCCTCGGTGTGAAGTTATGTTAGATTGTGAGCAGCCGGAACAAGTGTCTGAGTTTAAATATTTAGGATATATGTTGGATGAAAAATGAACAGATAATGCAGAGTGTAGTAGGGAAGTTGTGAATGGCAGGAAAGTGGTTGGTGCAATTAAATCGTTGGTGGATGGAAAGGGACTAAGTCTTGAGTGCCCTAGGGTCTTACATGAGGGTATTATGTTACCTGCGTTAATGTATAGTAGTGAGACTATGGTCTGGAATAGATCTAAAATACAATGTGTTCAGATTTGCAATCTTAGAGGGGTGTGCGTTAGGTGTGAGAAGAATTGATAAAATGAGAAATGAACGTATTAGAGAGTTGTGTGGTGTGAAGAAAGGGATAAATGAAAGAATAAATAAAAGTACATTGAGATGGTTTGGTCATGTGGAAAGGATTCATGATAGTCGATTGGTTACACGGATGTATGTGTGGTGAGTGTGTTAACGACCGGCTGGGAGACCGAAGAAAAAGTGGATTGAGTCAGTAAAAGAATGCCTGGATGAGAGAAATGCGAGTTTTTCAGAGCCGAGAAGAACTGTGCATAATAGGAGTGAATGGCGGGGTTTTGTAAGGGGGTATGGTTGTGGCCCACCTAGGCCAAGGGATGAACTCTACTTTGACGAGATGCCATAGTGAGGGTCCGTCGCGGTCCCGTGAAGCTCTAGGGTGGATTTTCTGACTGCGACGAGTTCTCACTAATAGGTGTAGAGGGGGCAGTAAGGCTAGGCTTTCTTTTCGACTTTTATCATATTCTTCTACTACTTTAGTTTCCGGTGCGTGTCACGCACCTTACCCACAGTCTTGGGGAAAGAAGGGGGATGATGATAATGATTGTTTTTTTGTTTTTTTTTACCTGTCATGATCAGTAATAACAAGATTACGTCTATCCATCTAACGCTTAAAAATTAATTTCTACAGGAATTGCGAACCAATGTAGAAGATATTTATAGCGGTGGAGACATAGTTTCATTTCCCTTGTTCCTTAATCGTGATACTCCCGTTTCCATCGGACATTGGCAGATTGCTCACAAACACGGTCACGTGGCTGCCTTAAATATGTTGGGGAGAAAAGAAATCTTTTATTCTGTACCTTTCTTCTGGACTTACACTCTTTGGGAAGAGTTTGAGATATACAGGTGAGAAAATCAACATTATTAGACTTATTGTTTTATAATAAAAAATTGTTGCAATTTTAATAATAATAATAGTTAAGTAGTAATATACATTTCGTGTCTTGAAAAGCAAAAGGTCCTAAGTCTCAGTTCTGGTGAAATTAAGATTTTTAGTCGCTAAATCAATTTTTCTGGGAAACGATTGGTATATGTTTCAGCACCTTCATGAGAGAGAAAAATAAATGAATTATTATTTTTTTTTTTTTACCAAATCGATCTTGGCCTAATTTTAAACTGTTGTTGTTTTGAATATATAAAAAAAAGTAAAAACTCAAAACAAAATTTACACATTAATGTATTTTAAAAATACTGAGGATTAAATCCATCTATTGTACAACTACTAAATTGTACTTAAGACCTTTTGCCTATCACGCTACGATTTCTAAATTTATTGTGTTAATTATAGGCTATGGAGCTTTTGACGACGTTATTATATCAGGAAGTCTTTCCAACTTAACGTTTATTGCTTACTACTGTAATGGACCAAAGGTGGTTGGAATAGCAGAAATGGGGAAAGCTCCTGCAGCAGCAAATTTTGCCAATTACTTGTTTAGTGGTTCTTCTTTAACGAAAAGTCAAGTACAGTCTGATGGGGATATCGCGTTAAAACTCAAATGTTAATAGATTCTCAGTTGAATGTTACTAATGTTAATTGTTATGGATACTAAGATGAAGTATATATATATCATCTGCACTTAGTTATATCATCCTACAATGCATGTCCTTAAAACGTAGGAAAATACTGGATAACAAATATGTTAAGGCACTTCTTTTTGGTTTATAACTTGAGAACTGAGTAGTTATTTTTCTTGTTAGTTTATTTTTCAAAGGTTTATAAGATTTGTTTTTCGTTTTGGAGTATAGTTGAAAATTCTATGTAAATTTTATTTTCTTTTACTATTTGATAGTTTTAATATAAATAGTTATATTAGCATTTGTTGCAATTTTAGATTTACGCTCTATCAATAATGAAGCGAAAATGCATGATGTAATAATAAATGCACAGAATTTAGTTTTAAAACTCTATGGGTGTAGAAGTGTTACTTCGTAGTTGTTGAATAATATATTGTGCCTAAAATTTGCTAAATGTGCACTAAACATATAAATTTATTATTTGCTGCTCAATGTGCCTTAATTTTTCGTAAGGTATACTTTCGTTCCTAAGGTCCCTTTAAGAATCATCCAAATCTAGTTGTATCCTTTCTCCTTTTCTTAAATTCTTTTTATACCAAATTTATTTTTCTATTTTAGATGAGTGATATAGATCAGTATTAAATAGTTTATTAATAAATTTATTTTTAAAACTTTTTCATTATCCTTTTAAATGCCAAGTTGATGATTACTTGTGATGCTTACGAAAAGTAAAATACAAAAAAATGCACTTATTTATTTCTGTTGTCAATGAATTATGGAAGTGAGAGAGAAAACAGAACACAAGACTGTTCCTTTTGACGGGGAAGAAAGCAGTTGATATAGAACGATTGGAAAGAAAACTAGATACGATTAGGAGGGGGAGAGTGTCGACCCATGTCATATTCCCAGAAATGGTTTGCGTAGAAGCTACGCGCCAGTCAATCGGATTAAAATGATTAAAGAGATTCTTAGGACAGGATGGAGTTGCTGAAGAGAGAGTATTGAAATGAAGAAATATTGTGTCATGTCCTAGTTAAAAAAAAAAAAAAAAAAAATGGAAAATGAGTATTTGAGAAGGAGTACTAAGGGATCTGGTAAATACGGTTCGGGATATGTTTAAATTTCCTAAGCATACAAAATAATTTGGTTTCCTCCTCACCATGACCAGTATAAGAGGAGCCCAACCACCAAAGTGTGGTGTACAGGAAAGTCTAAATAGAGAACCCTGCATATGGATAAGAATCTAATCATTTCGTCTGTAAAAGTTGGGGACTTAAAGAATAGAAAAATGTTTTATTAGCGAGACATTAACAGAAATACATGATAGAGCCAAAGTATACCGCCACAGAGACAAAGAATATGGGAAGTTTAAAAATATATAGAATTTATTAGTTTCTTAGTTTTGGACAAATCTTTCCAGAAGATTGAGAGAACATCCCAGATTTTAGAACGGTAATCTATTTAAAGGCGGATGAGACTCTAGCACAGTTGGGATAACTGTAAAGGAAAAAAAGTTTCACAGCCTTAACAAAATTCCCATCTTTCTTGAAGATGCCCTAGCGATCTTTATGATATGTTTCCAAGAAATTGTTTGTCGAGTCAGAAAATTTATTTTCATAAATTCATTAATTATTGTAGTAGAAAGACCGATTTTAAGTTGCAGAACATCACAGTTAGCATATTCAAAATATTCCAAACGTGTAATAATGGTTTTAATGCTGTATAATTCAGGACTCTGCCTTTAATTACGACAAAAATTGACGAGTTACAGTTGAGATGCAAAAAGGAGCCCTCGGATATCTGAATCTCGGGAAGAAATGAAAGGTTAAGGTAAGAGTTAGTGAGGTGGTGTTGTGCACGTAAGCTGAGGGACATTGGCAATGTGTATAGAAAAACTACGATCGTGGCAACCCTCACCTAAGTTTTCATACATATTTAACACCTACACAGACTGGCTTCATAAAAAAAAGTAAATAATCTAAAAATATTAAGCGAAAACTAAACTATACATAGCTTAATATTATTATTGATTGCTCACTTCAAAAATCGAAGTATTAAAGAACGAAATAACGGATATCATTTAGGAAAAATATTTCAACAAATAATATATTAGTTATCTATAAAGATAATATATTTGCGTTAAGTAGCTCCATTATGAATTATGATATTTTAAGTTGGTTTCTTTTTCACAATAGATAAATATAGAATATTTATATATTAAGATTGTAATTTTCTCTTTTTCTCGAAGGGCACTTTAGACTCTTTAGTAGTATTCTTTAAACATTTTTTTTCAATAAACAATCGTATGAGAGCCCTGATTGGGAGAATCGATACACTCTAAACAGTCTAAGGATTATGCAACCAACTCGAGTTATATCTTGGTGTGAGAATATTAAGAATTGATAGGACCCTACTTCAAATCAAAGCCTTAAAATGTCCAAACTTCTAAAGCGGGACTCTTAACTGAAAATGGGTACCTGGAACTAGAACAGGTTGAATAAATAAATAAATTTCAGCAATGTGTACTTAAACTATTTATTGACCTTGACAGTAAACTAAAAAAAGGAAATTACAAATGATAAAAGGGAATTAACTTCCCTTATATAAGGTAATAAGTATTTCCTGACTGAACTTTGGAATCCAACGATTTTTTGACATATACCTGAACTATTAAATTTTAATCTGAAATGGGGAGGAATGAAAACGAGTCATATTTAAAAGTGAAAGAAAAAAAAATACTAAAATAGATTAATAAACAAATAGTTTTGGAAATGGTTTTACGTGCATACCGATAAGGACTCTTGGCAAGGGCAACAATACATGAACTTTTTTTTTTTTTTTTTAAATTTCGTACCTCATGGGCATTGCCCTATTCCTGGTAATTGCTACCAAGGATCCAGACAAAGAATTGAACAACACTGGTACTTTACCTCGAGACTTTGTCTTTTTACCATTCCACCTACGTTTTGTTACACAAAAAAGGCACAAGCATCAAGCGGCAAGCAAAATATCAGTATGGTATTTGTTTCTTTACGCGCAAAATAGACTGCCAGACAACTGAAAACGAAAAATTTCCTTGACAACAACCTGATATATATATATATATATATATATATATATACAGTATATATATATATATATATATATATATATATATATATATATATATATATATATATATATATATATATATATATATATATATATATATATATATGTGGCGACTCCAGTAACTTTTTATTACTCTCTCTCTCTCTCTCTCTCTCTCTCTCTCTCTCTCTCTCTCTCTCTCTCTCTCTCTCTCTCTCTTCTCTCTCTCTTATATATATATATATATATATATAT
>JABUQX010097750.1:5000-10000 GCA_015478945.1 Trachelipus rathkii | reverse complement strand
CTTACACTTACACTTATACATATAACATATAATTTATTAAAACATTTTATTTTTATTTTTATTATACTTAGTGCTATTTACTTCATGCCTATTATTATTTAGAACACACATACACACACACACACACACACACACACACACACACACACACACACACACACACACACACACACGCCCACACACTTACACACATAACGTATAATTTATTAAAACATTTTATGTTTTAATTAAACACGTACATTTATATTACTCATTCAAATATAATTAAAATTATTTCAAAGTTTCTTAAAACTTCTATAATAAATCAATCATTATCTTTGAACAAAGAATTTATTATTAACTGTTAATACTTTGTTTATAAATTTTATAACTATCAAGTTTTATAATAACTTTTATAAAATTTAAGAAATTTTATTAAACATATTTTACGTACCTTAAAGCAATAAATCAGTAAATCAGCAAGGCTAGCCCCTAGCACCCCTCTACACCAAGCTACGCCATGTTTTGTTCTATTGACTTACAGCTTTACATCATCTTTAGCCATAATAAGTATAAAATAACAAAATAAGTTCTTCTCTGCTAACATAACATGTATTTTATTAAAATCATTCTAAGTTTTTATTTAAAAATAACAATTATTCACTTACATTTATATTATTCGCTCGATGTTAACTAAAAATATTTCAAAGTTTTTTAAATAATTCGGATTTTCTTTATTATTATTATTATTATCTATGTACATTGACAATCCATCACGAGAAAACACAACAACCCGCACTCCTTACAGATACGAAACTGACTTCTCTCTGTAAAATGTGTTGAAATAACTACTTTAGGCCTAAATTTAGGATAATCCTTTTTGTATCCCGGGGCAATTTAGGCCTAATTCCAGGTCAAAATATATTTTAAACTGACCTTTTTCTGTAAAATGTGGTGCAATAACTACGTTAGGCCTAAATTTAGGTCTAAATTTAGGATAAACCTTTTTTGTATCCAAGCGGATTTAAGCCTAATACCAGGTCAAAAGGTAATTCCAGTATAGACAAGAATCAATGTTATTATTATTTTTATAAATATATTTCAAACTGAAACATGCTGGATCGGTAAGATCCTTTAAGCAGGTAAGAAGGAAATGTTTACCTTTCTTGTGAGTGGACAGAGTAATCCTTATCTCTATATGACCTCGTATGTGATTGGTCGAGAATTATTTTATCGCTTTTGTTTTACGTATGTAAAACATGTTTTTTCATATCCTGAACTTTACCTGTGATTGGATGAAAATTATATTTGAGGATGCGTGTTTTAGACCCAAACTCAATTTTTTAAAATCATGCTCATTTAGCTGTTAACGGTGCACAAGTTCTCTGATTTGTAATAAAAGTGCTCTATTTTCACTAAGTGTATATCATGATTCACCTTAACATGTATACCTCAATACAAGACATTGTCCAGTGGGAAATCAAGATCCCAGGAAGTAGGGTTTCATTCTTATATAAAAGAAAACCCGATGGATTTGAATTTTTCAAGTGTACTACCCAATCACCATGTTATAATACAAAGCGTATTTTCATGAGTCCAGATGAATTACTTTGTATATGTAATCACACTGAAGAGTGGCTTACAGAATACTTTAAACCAAGCTCAGCTTTAAACTGGACCGAAACAGTTATTATCCTGTGCGAAGAAACCAGCGATAAGCAACTTACTCTAGCATTTTATAAACATCAAAACATAATCAGTTTGGAAGTTAGATTATGGGAGAGAAATAATGAAACAACAGTATTTGAACCTACATCATTTGGATTCTACATTTCAGGCCTAACGCAGCTGAAATATATGTTAGAGGTGCGTAAGCGAATGTTAATGCAGCTGAAGAAGACATATGTGTTATCTAATTACGTAACCGTAATTCATTACATGTTATACCAAGAATACTACGCATTTAAGAAAACCCTGATCGACGATCGCTTTCTAAGTTCTATAGACGTACAGAAATTCATTTATCTACTTAGAAAACAATGGCAAGAAAGTATTTATGCAGGTGACCCAGAATGTAAATATACTATGATATCTGAGCGGGAACTTTTTACGTATGTGTTAACTGAAGGTATTACTGAGATACGTAACTATATCATCGATAATGATATAAATGATTGGCATATTTGCAAAGATTTAGAGAATTTTAATATAAAATAATCATAAACATTATGTGTAAAATGTATGTGGAAGTGTTATATATAATAATATTCCTGTATTATATTTAATGTGAACCTTATATATATATAAAATCATTGTAAATATATTTAACTTTCTGCTATTACTGCTTTAGTTTTATATATATATATTTATATTTATATATATATATATATATATATATATATATATATATATATATATATATATATATATATATATATATATATATATATATATATATATATATATATATATATATATATATATATATATATATATATATATATATATATATATATATAAATTATTTGTGAGATAATGATTATTAAATTTCTAATTATGTAGTAAAGCTTTTATTATCCTTATTTTTACTTTCTTAAATAAATATTTACATGTATGTTAAGAGTTTAAATAAACGAACCCCAGGTTCAGGATATGAAAAAACATGTTTTTACATACCTTAAAACCAAAAAGCGATAAAATAATTCTCGACCAATCACATACGAGGTCATATAGAGATAAGGATTACTCCATCCAATCACAAGAAAGGTAAACATTTCCTTCTTACCTGTTCAAAGGATCTTACCGATCCAGCATGCTTCAGTTTGAAATATATTTATAAAATAATAATAACATTGATTCTCGATTCTTGTCTATACTGGAATTACCTTTTGACCTGGTATTAGGCTTAAATCAGCCTGGGATACAAAAAGGCTTATCCTAAATTTAGGCCTAAATTTAGGCCTAACGTAGTTATTGCACCACATTTTACAGAAAAAGGTCAGTTTGAAATATATTTTGACTTGGAATTAGGCCTAAATCGCCCCGGGATACAAAAAGGATTATCCTAAATTTAGGCCTAAAGTAGTTATTTCAACACATTTTACAGAGAGAGGTCAGTTTCGTATCTGTAAGGAGTGCGGGTTGTTGTGTTTTCTCGTGATGGATTGTCAATGTACATAGATAATAATAATAATAAATAAAGAAAATCCGAATTATTTAAAAAACTTTGAAATATTTTTAGTTAACATCGAGCGAATAATATAAATGTAAGTGAATAATTGTTATTTTTAAATAAAAACTTAGAATGATTTTAATAAAATACATGTTATGTTAGCAGAGAAGAACTTATTTTGTTATTTTTATACTTATTACATGGCTAAAGATGATGTAAAGCAGTAAGTCAATAGAACAAAACGTGGCATAGCTTGGTGTAGAGGGGTGCTAGGGGCTGGCCTTACTGATTTACTGATTTATTGCTTTAAGGTACGTAAAATATATGTTTTTAATAAAATTTCATAAAATTTTAGTAAAAGTTATTATAAAACTTGATAGTTATAAAATTATAAACAAAAAGTATTAACAGTTAATAATAAATTCTTTGTTTAAAGATAATGATTGATTTATTATAGAAGTTTTAAGAAACTTTGAAATAATTTTAGTTACATTTGAATGAGTAATATAAATGTACGTGTTTAATTAAAACATAAAATGTTTTAATAAATTATACGTTATGTGTGTAAGTGTGTGGGCGTGTGTGTGTGTGTGTGTGTGTGTGTGTGTGTGTGTGTGTGTGTGTGTGTGTGTGTGTGTGTGTGTGTGTGTGTGTGTGTGTATGTGTGCTCTAAATAATAACAATAGGCCTGAAGTAAATAACACTAAGTATAATAATAAAAAATAAAAATAAAATGTTTTAATAAATTATACGTTATATGTATAAGTGTAAGTGTAAGTGTGTGTGTGTGTGTGTGTGTGTGTGTGTGTGTGTGTATGTGTGTTCTAAATAATAATAACAATAGGCATGAAGTAAATAGCACTAAGTATAATAATAAAAATAATAATAAAAAAAATAATAATAAAAGTAAAATAAAAGAATAAAAATAAAAATAAAAAGTATTACAACAAAATAAAAAATATAAAAGAAAACATAATGTTAATAAATATGAGTTAAAGCAGTAAAGCATGAGTTAAAGCAGTAAAACATATGAGTTAAAGCAGTAAAACATGAGTTAAAGCAGTAAAACATATGAGTTAAAGCAGTAAAACAGTAAAACAAAAGCATACTAATCCCCTTGTTGCTATGTAACACCTCTATTGATTTACTGATTTACTGCTTTAAGGTATGTAATTTTAATAAATATGTGAGTTAAAGCAGTAAAGCAGAAAGTTAAAGCAGTAAAACAAAAGCATACTAATCCCTTGTTGCTATGTAACACCTCTATTGATTTACTGATTTACTGCTTTAAGGTATGTAATGTTAATAAATATATGAGTTAAAGCAGTAAAACATATGAGTTAAAGCAGTAAAACATGAGTTAAAGCAGTAAAGCAGTAAAACAAAAGCATACTAACCCCTTGTTGCTATGTAACACCTCTATTGATTTACTGATTTACTGCTTTAAGGTATGTAATTTTAATAAATATGTGAGTTAAAGCAGTAAAGCAGAGAGTTAAAGCAGTAAAGCAGAAGACCTACTAGGTGACAAGTCTAGATTGATTTACTGATTTACTGCTTTAAGGTATGTAATGTTAATGTTTTTAATAAAATTTCGTACAATTGTAGTAAAATAAAATGTTTATATATCAGACACTCTGGCTTTTTCTTCTTACATACAATTTTTAAAAATTTATAAATTAAAAAGTATTAAGTAAAAATATAAAAGATGTCTGTAATGAGTTACAGTTTTAGGTTCGCGAAAATGTTTTTAATAAATGTTTAAGTATGAAATAAAAATGAATGACTCATAATATATTTTTAAAAATTTTTCAAATTTTTAAGTATGAAATAAAATGAATGACTCATA
>JABUQX010097749.1:40000-48846 GCA_015478945.1 Trachelipus rathkii | reverse complement strand
TCCGCGCGCGATATGGACGCCAATGAGGACACGAAGGCACTATATAGCTCTTGGGGATGTCTTTCCACATACCTTTTAGACGTTAGCGTTCGTGTCAGACTGGGTGCGTGCGACACCCAAAAAAAAAAAAAAAAATGCCTGCCCCACATCACGACAGAATCACCTGTCCAAAAGGGAATCCTTGTGGGAGCATATTGCATAGCAGAAAAGTATGCACTTCTGCACGCTCTCTAAAATCGCTGACGTCCATCTGGTCCATGTAGTGTGAACCTCGCTCATGTGTGAGTGTCAATCTCCATACGCTTGTGAAAAATGAAATTGCAACCCGATGCTCCCTGATCACGAGAGGGCCGATGGCAGACCTCGTAATACGTACTCCACGTTCATTCTGTCGTGCTTCTCCTGTACTTTCGGAACTGGGCACATGTCTGACCTCACGGAGCCTTTGTTGTAGCTGTACGCTTGTTTGGAAACGATCAACAAGCACTGCAGATGGAGGGAATCTTCATCTCTCTCGAACGTCGCCCTCGGGCGACCCACCTGACCATGTCGTCTACGGTTGCTGCAAGTCTCTCTGAAGGCGACGGAAGGATTCACTAGACATCGATTGTTTACCTGAGTTCGCTGAGAGGGGCACCGATATATCTGAGAATGGCTTTCCTGCTTTCCGGCAGTGTGACTAACTTTCTATGACTGTTCTCTTTCTCTGACGATGTCTTTCATTGTGACAGAGTTTTTGTCAAGCTACGACTTACATCATATGGGGTTTGTTTCGTTAGTTGGTTGGTGTTTGCATCCATTTTTGTTTTCTCGCTATGAACTCCTTTCGGGACTTCGTAGTTTGGTTGTTGTCTTTAATTTATGCCATTTAGTTCATACCGGTGTAGTTAATATGGTATACACTCCAAAGTTTCAGGTAACACAACCCTAGCAACTAGCATTTCAAAAACATGAAAGAGTTTACATTTATTTCCGGGTGATGGCATTAATTTGTCGCGAGTTTTATATTATATATATATATATTATATATATAATATATTATTATATGATATATAATATTATATATATTATAAATATATATATATACTATAATATATTATATAGTATATATATATAATATATTATATATATTAATATATATATTAAATATATATTATATATATATATCTAATAGTAATATATATTATATATATATATATTATTATATATATATAATTATCTTATATATATATACTATATATATATATATATATATATATATATATTATATATATATTACTATATATATACATTAGATGATTTAATCATATAATAATACTATATCTATAATACTATATATATATATATATATATATATATATCGATAGTTTTTCTTATATATATATAATATATGTTATATATAGATAGTATATACTTAATATATATATCACTCATGAAGCTTAGAGAATTATCTTTTCGTCTTTGGGTAACGCCGATCCAAAACGTTTTGGAGGCGTGATGTAAGATGGCACGTCACTTCTCGTATTCAAAAAAAGTCACCTGGACTGCTACCTCCAGCCAAATCCATTAATTCGTTAGGCTCTTGAGATGTATTTGATTGAACCTCATTTCTGACAGCCACGATTAGCATTTCCTGATACTTTTTTCTATTTTCCTCGGTATTATATTCGGGGTTTATGGCGAGTCATTTGATTTTGTGGCTAGGATTAGAAATAGATGCCAGAACTGCGGTGTTGGCCGAGATATGCAAACTAAGAAAGATCCGAAATCTATTCTCGAAACCTGAAGCTAATGCTGTAAGAAGAGGATGAACATGTCTAAGTAGAGACATATTTAAGCGGAATTAATTTCTTTTTGAATCCCTATGGTTCATGGATGCAGAGGTTTCTTAATAAAAGGTTTTATCACCCCATTGGCCTATCTAATGCAACGCAAATTGGTTGAATACTTAAATGTACTCTTCAAGATTTGATATCCCTTGGTTTGATGCATGAGTGTTTCTTGAAAAAAAGGGAAAAGCAAAAGTTGAAAGACCTGGGAACTTACTGGTCATTTAGTAAGAGCCATTCCCTTTTTTTCCTCAATTCGACCTGTCAGTGATAGGAAACTGTTTGCTATCCCCTTGTTTATTACAGAGGTTCCATGAAATAAAGGTTTTACACTCTTTGATATAAATTGTAGAAGTTCACAGTAAATAAATGACTATGCTTAATGGATATGTAGGATGAGTATTATTGGAATATTAGTAAGTAAAAAAGAATTGGAAACCAATGTAATTGCCGAATTCGCTGAAAATCCAAGGCGTCTAATGCTAGTTTAGGTTTAATATTAGTTACCACTCAGGATCAATCTCGCCAACGCCATAAATATAACTTTACGTCTCTCAATAGATATTTTTTTTTTACTCACCTCGTGAAACATAAAATTCTTTAATTAAACTGTTTGAAGATTTGTTTATTTTATTTTTTTTATAACTTAACATACAACTTTTTATATTATTTGATTTTTTATTTAGCCTTTGAAAAGGAAAAAATCTGGAGTTTAACCAACCCACGCCGTCTATTGATCAGTGTGAGCAGGACATAAATCACTCCACCTTTGCTAGCTCCTAGTCAATCTATTTTACTAACACACACACACACACACGACAGACACAGACACATACACACCACACACACTACACACACACACACTATCATATATATATTATATATATTTATATATATATATATATATATATATTATATAAGTATATATAATATATATAAGATCTATATATTTATATAATTTTATAGTATATATATATATATATATATATCTATATACTCTAATAGTATCTATATATATATATATATATAATATATAATAGTATATATATTATTATATATTATATATATATATTCATATATATATTATATATATATATATATATATTAATATATAATATATCCTCAACCTTTTGCTCGCTTAAATGAAGTCCTGCTACGCATATATATATATATATATATATATATATATATATATATATAATATATATATATAAAATTATAATTAAATTTATATTTATATATAAATTAAATAATCTATATAAATACAATAAAATTAATATATTATATATATTATATATTAAATATATATATATATATCGTTATATATACTATATATTATATTATATATTTATCATATATTATATATAATATATATATATAAATATATATTTATATATATATTATATATATTATATATATTTTATATATATATATATCTATATATATACTATATATATATTACTATATATATATTTATATATACTATTAATATTCTATTTTAATTATATATATATTATATATATATATATATAATATAATATATATATATATATATTATATATTATTATATATATCTTATCTATATATATATATATATATATATATATTATAATATATATATATATATATATATACAATTTTTATATATATTTATATATATCTATATATATTTATATATATATATATATATATAGTATATATATATCTATATTATATATATATATATATATATATATATATATATATATATATATATATATATATTCACAATTTACCAGCATTCTCTTGATCTTCTCTATCTTCGAACTCCATCTTCCTCAGCTCCTGCATCGACGGCAATCTATGTCTTCTCAATGAGCACCGAGCTTTCCCATTTCTTCCTAGGTCTTCCTCTTAGTCTCGTTTCCTCCGGTCTCCACTCTCCATCTCTTTTTGGCTACTCTCCCCTCTTTGCATCTTCTTCAGGTGTCCCACTACCTTAATCTAGCTGCATCCATCTTATTTAATATAGCCATCACTCCAACCTCCTCCCTTTTTCTTTCGTTTCTCTGTCTGTCTCTTCTAGTCTTTTCCCATTATCGCTCTCAAAACGTACTCTTCGCGACTGTATCTACTATGACTCTCTTGTTTGTTCGGTACTTCATGTCTCTGCCTCGCATATAGTGAAATCGGTGTACACAGTCTCAAAGATCACCCTTTTCACTACACTCATTTGTTTATCTTTCAGTATGGGATACAATGCTCTTACTGCTCCCCCATACTGAGGTATCCTACTTGTGATCTCTTGTACATTTCCCCCCTCCTCTTCCAAATACTCCACCCAAATATTTACATTTCTCTACCGTCTTTATCTCAGTCCTCCTCCACCTCTCTTCTCACTCTCTTCCTCCTCCTCTCTACGACCAGCGCATGATCTCCGTCTTCTTCTGCGTTTATAGTCAACTCCGGCCTCCTCAGCCTGTTGGTAAAACATATCAGCTGTCTTCTGCAACTGTCTTTCTCTCAAAGTCAACAATACGGAAGTCAGTACGCGTATTTGCAAAAAACATAGTCCAAATCTCCGATTTCTCTATCCACTTTCTTATCATAACATCAGCTACGAATACAAACAAATTGTGCGAACACGCTTTCCTCCTTGTTTATCCCCTATTCTTACCGTCGAACCATTTCTTATTCTCCATATTCTGTTCTTACATTACATTTGCTATTCCTGTACAAACTCTCCAGAGCTCCTTTTTCACTTTCCTAACCCACCTGCTATTCTCTCTCCACATCTTCAAGTCTTCTCTCGGCACTTAATCGAAGCTTTCTTTCAGCATTTATGAAGCTCTATACTGCTCGTTTGTTGCATTCCATACCTTCTTCCAACTTAAATTCACAGAAGCGAACAAGAGATCCGTCGTGGTTCTGTTCTTTCTATATTCGTGCTGCTCTTCCCCTTCATGGGCTCTCACTACTTTCTCAACGCTTTTCTTTTAAAATTCTCTCATATGTTTTGCCAGATGGTTCAACAAGGAAATCCCTGTAGTTTTTTCAGTCTTTTGTATCTCCTTTTCCCTTATATATGGGTATACTTGACTTTCCCCATCCTTTTGAAACATATCTTTCTCAAACAGCCATTTTGCAGTCACCATCATCCTTCTTTCATTTTCTTCTTTCTCCTTTATTATCAATTCTAGGGGTATCCCATCTTCACCCAGTGCTTACCGTTCTTCATCGCTTTAAGAGCCACCTCTAATCTTCCCTAGCTAGCTCCTCCTCCTTCTCATCTTCCTCTCTCTCCACCATCTCTTCTCCTCCTCCTCCCCCTGTACATTCACATTTAGCAGTTCACTGAATACTCAATCATCTCCTGTTTGTTCTATTGATCTTCACTCAAAACCTCTACTGATTTATACTTTGATGTTGCCACACTTAAACTCTTTGACTCCTCTTTATGTTTTTGGCCAGTCTAAAAATCTTCTTCCTTTTCTGTCCTCTCTTCCATAAAGGCTTCGCCACACTCTTTGGCAAGCTGGGCTGTTTTCTCGTGTTTTTTCTGTAGCGTGCATCATTTTTTGCCTCACATACTGGGCTAGTGTTTCTACGGTTCTATTTTTCAGCCACTTTTCATCAATATCGTTTTCCTCTTATTGCCTCCTTCACTTCTTCAGGTCCACCCCTTTGTGTGTCTTTTCTTCGTCTTCTACCGGCTCTTTTGCTAGAGTCTCCTCTGCTACACTTCTTATCGTTTCTTGTATTTCCTCCATCTTTCCTACTCTTTTAATTGTTCTAAGTCTTCATTTATTTTTTCTAAATATTCCCTTTTCTTGTCACATCTTCAGTGTCTTTAATCACATTTCTCTTCTCTTTATTCTGCAGCTTTTCTGCCTTCACCATCAGGTCCGTCATCACACTCTATGATCCGATCCCTTTGTAACTCCAGGTATTACTTTAACATTTCTTATTATCCTACTATCAGATGATATTATATAGTCTACAATAGATCTCTGATCGAATTCTCCTGTGATA
Source organism: Trachelipus rathkii (assembly GCA_015478945.1). Taxonomy (NCBI): domain Eukaryota; kingdom Metazoa; phylum Arthropoda; class Malacostraca; order Isopoda; family Trachelipodidae; genus Trachelipus; species Trachelipus rathkii. Next base: position 43,006 of record JABUQX010097749.1, on the reverse strand, counting down.
TTATTCCATCTATACCTTGCGAACCTATGTGAGTCCCTTTGTTGAAAAAAAAACATTCAAGATCTTCAATCCCTTCCTCAAACAGAAATCTATCATCATCTCTCTTCAATATTTCCTTTAACCTTCCTCTCCATACTGTCTTATCATTGTCTCCAGCCCGCCTCTTCTCTCCTTCACTCGTGCATTGAATCTCAATCGAAACAGTACACTCTTCTTTCGTAACTTCTTCCGGTTTCTACATTCTCCTCCAACATTACCATGACTGTCTTTTTTTCTCTTCCGAGTGTCCCTTGTTGCGGCGAATATACCTGATAGAAGTGGTACCTCTTTGCCTTGATTTTAAAAGTGCATCTTTTAAGTCTTTCGTGTAAGACTTCTATAGTCTGTATGAACGGGGACATCTTGGGCCCTATTATGAAGCCTACTTAGTGCTTTCTGATTCCCTCCTCTACCCCTTTATATATCAATACATATCCTCCTCCCATATCTCTTCCTCTCTCTTCTCCTCTCATTCGCATTTCTGCCATTCCCATCATGGATTGGGAAGGTATTTCTCGGCCGCGCTCGACAAGGGCGATCATATCGCCGCCCAGAGTAAGAAATTTCCCCCCCCGGTCCGGGTGTCGGATTCGAAATTGAAATTTCGCTCAGAGTTTAAAGTCTTGTTGATGATCCTCCTCTCCCTCATCATCTTCAGGATCTCCTCCTCCTTTCCACCATACGTCGCAATATTAAGCGTAGCGCATCTAATCTTAAAAACATTATTCAAGTTCCTGGTCCAAAATCGTTTCCGGGTCTGTTACCTAAAGGTCTGTCTACTTCCGAGGCTGGTCCTTGAGTATATATATATATATATATATATATATATATATATATATATAATATAATATATATATATATTCTATATATATATATTATATATATTATAATATTATTATAATATATATTATATATATATATATATTATATATATATTATTATATATATATATAATATATGTATTATATATTTATATAATATATATTATAATATATATATCTATATATATATATTTATATATATATTTGCTCTATATTGGAGGTATAATATATATATATATATATATATATATATATATATATATATATATATATATACTTAAAAATCTGGAAAAACTAAAATTCGTTTCCATGAAATAAAAAAAAATGTCAACAGCAGTGAGTTCCTTGTCGTAGGCCTGTACCGAGTCACGAGTACGGAAACACCGTCTTACATTTTTTAAAATGGGGGGGTAGCGTTACCCTGTTACTCGTTACATTTTAAAATAGTTTGCAGCGTTTACCGTTATCGTTACAATTGTAACGCCCGTTACGTAACGCCGTTACAGTACGCTTACTGCACCTCTGTATATATATATATATATATATAATATATATTATATATATAATATATATATAATATATATATATATATATATATATATATATATAGTCTATATATATATATAGTATATATATCAATATATATTATATTTAATTTCTTTCTGGCACTTTGATCTGGCCGATTGGGGGCTGCGTGCGCTCTCCGCTAGTATAATTGGAATGACTAAGCTTGACTTCTGGTGTCGCTTTCGGCTTTCTGCCGATAAGGTGGGAGCTGTAATTGTTGATGGTATGAGCAGGTTCATTCTTCTTCGACTAAATTACTTTTCCTCCTCATAATGACCGTGGTTCAATCGTTCTTAAGGCTCTCTGGTCCATTCAGGCTAAAGACCGTGCTTTACGGGGGGGAAAAATTTCTAGCTCTTGCTATCACTCTTGCTAATTTTCATTAGCTAGAAATCATTGCAGAGATACTCTTTCGTCGCGAGAAAAGCGAGCTTCATCAAAAGAAAGTGTGGCTAACCTCCTTGAATTCTCCTACTTGATAAATCTTTACTGGCCTTTGCAAGCCATCTGTACAACTTCTGTAACTCTGGTCTTTCTCCTCTTATTCTATCTGTTGGTTCTGTTGCTAATTCTCCACTGAAAAGGAAGATCTCTTCGGCCTCCTATTTCCTCTTACTCCATCCTAGACGTTCTGGTACTCCTCTCCCTCCTCTCCTTCTTCTCTTCAGGTGTCGCTGATGTCATTGCTTGTGTTCATTTGATCGGGTGCATGGGCTCCTGAAATCTATTGAACGTTAGGAAGGCGGTGGCCCGGATGGCATTCTTACCCTGAGTTTTGATGGATGTGCTTTCGGTGCTTGACCCCTGCCCTCGTTCAATCTATATTCTCTATGTCTCATACTATAACTTTCTCAGTGTTGGAACGGCACGCACATGTCAACCTGTTCGAAAAAAAGGAAGCCCGCTCTGATCCTTCCTAACTTTTGCCTATACGCTCTCACTTGTATTCCCTCTAAGATCTTTGACCCTTCTCAACTCCCTTTCTTTGGACCATCCTGGAGTCTGCATTCACTTCTTTTCCGATCGCCAGTACGGCTTTCGTGCTCGAGGTCTACTGGCGATATACTTTTTTTATCTAACTGATTTAATGTTTTCGCGCCCTAGAATTACGGGGAGATTTGCGTGGTGGCACTTGACATAACCAAAGCATTTGACCGGGTATAACACGAGTCACTGCTCTCCAAGCTCTCCTTTGGTGGGTTTGCTCCTTCTCTTTGCTTACTTATTCTAGTATTTTTCTTTCAAATCACTCAATATCGCTATTCTTTTTTTCTGTCAAAGTGGTGTCGATCAGGGTTCTGTCTTATTCTCGCTACTTATTTCCTACTTTTCATTAATGAATTTCTCACATGCACATCTAACTCTATCACTCGTATGCCGATGACTCAACCCTTTCATTCTTCAACTCATATCATTTCTGCTCCCTCTTTTACTTTTAGAATTGCTTCTCGTCTTAATCTTTCGATTTTATTCTCGCTGATTTGGATAGAATTTCCTGGTGGGGTCGTCTCAACCTTGTGAATTCAATCTTTTAAAACCAAACTCCTACAAATCTCCTCTCTAAAACACTTCTAACTTT
>JABUQX010097749.1:32500-35000 GCA_015478945.1 Trachelipus rathkii | reverse complement strand
GTTTTAATCTTCAAATTTGTCAGTCAAATTTTTTGCACTGACACATTCTAGTAATTATGCAAATTCGATGCAGAGAAGTTTATATATAAAGCTGGCATCTCGTCCATGCTGCGTCGTTATGCATTGTCACAGCTAATTTGCAATCAAGAGATGGGGTAGTTAGTTTCCAAGTGACTATTCTTTTAATAGGTATCAGAGTCCACATCCTCTGCAAATTAGCAAAATTCTTTAAGTACAAACAGCTGTTATAATCATGTGGACGAAAAACACTACCCAATGAATTGAATATTTATTGAACTTATTCATGTATTATGTAGCCTTACAAATAGTAATATAATAATAATTAAAATATATATTAATATAAGTATATATAGTATATATATAATATATATATACTATAATATAATACTAATATATATATATAAATTATATAATATATAATATATAATATATATATATAAATTATTATAATATAGAGAGAGAGAGAGAGAAGAGACGAAGAAGCTGCCTTTTTTACATTAAAGAAAATGAACCGCTAATGGCGAACCTTTATACCCTTAAGCATTGCCACAACCAAGAGTTTACCTCCTGAAAACGATGAGCTAAAAGAAAACCCACCCACTTACCTCTGAAACTACTGCTTCCACAGAGAGTGAGACGTGTCTTTGGGGGACATCTAACCTTCGATGGATTCCCCGCTAATACCGTCAGCGGCTAACATTGTGGTATTTAAACGGACTGCATTAGTTTACAAATAAATTGATGCATAAACCCATAATTATCTGCTACATTTCATATGTCTATCCGGCGTTTAACCCTTACCCTTAAGAGGTAAATCAAAGTTTACCCCCTAGATCACTGATGAGCTAAAAGGGAAACCCAACCACTCCCTCTGAAAAGCTTAACTTGGCTTCATAAGGATGTGCAGCAGTCTTTGCGTGGACATCAACTCCGGTGGACCCCCCGCTTACACTCGGGTCAGGGCAAACACGTAATTTTTAAACGACTTTCATTTATTATACATAAATTTGAATGCATTAAAAAGAATAATTATTTACATTTCAGATGACCCTAATGGCTTTTGACCCTTACCCTAACGATATAAACCAAGAGTTTACCTCCTGACCAACGATGAGCTAAAAGAAAACCCACCACTTACCTCTGAAAGCTAACTTGGCTTCCCGAGAAGTAAGTGAGTTTGTCTTTGTTGGACTTTTAACCTCGGTGGGATCTCCCCGCTCACACTCGGGCCTGGGGCCAAACAGGGTACCGCACAAGGCTTCATTAGTATACATAAATTTGAGTGCATAGAACCGCATAATTATTTGTACATTTCACTAAGTGGGTTTGAATCCTTACCCTTAAGATGGTAAACCAAGAGTGTTACCTCCTGACCATCATGAGGAAAAGGAAACCACCACTTACCTATGAGCTAACTTGAACTTCACGAGAGGAGTGAGCATGTTCTTTGGTGTGACATCTAATGTACCACCAAACACAGCCTAACATGCCTGACGTGTCAGAGGTAACACTTCTTAGTTTCCATTCTAAGGGTAAGGTGTTAATAACCCCACTTAAGGGTCATCTGAGAATGTACAAACAATATTTTCGTTTTATTCATCAGATTTTCTTTATACTAAAATGAATCACCCTGTAATATAATATATAATATATCATATATATATAATATATATATATATTAATAATATATATAATATATATATATATAATATATATATATAGTTATATATATATTATATATATATATATATATACCATATATATAATATAATATATATATATATATTCAGTCCAGCTTCTATGGGATGGGAATCTTAACTTGAATAGGAAAAGCAATACTAGGGCCCTCCACATATTAAACTTTATTTGATATCAAACTTTAGTGATATCAAATAAAGTAAACTTTAGTGATATCAAATAAAGTAAGTAAGTAAGTAAGTAAGTAAGTAAGTAAGTAAGGTTATTTAAGTTGCGTTAGGTATTATAGATTTAAACTTATTACTTGGCAACTTTAATCTTTATGCTTATTGGTTAAAAAAAACTTGGCAACTTTAATCTTTATGCTTATAGTGTCACTTTAGATTAGGTACCCCCTGTATCTAAAAAAAAAAACTATCAGCGTACATTAAAAACTAAATACATTTTTGAAATCAGCAAACATTGTAATGCTGCGGAAAATTTAGAATAAAATTTAAATGGGCAACAATAATAATTTTGGCAGATGAGCCATAATTACTCATGTACGACAATTCTCGCTTCCCCCAAATTTCTGAACATGAGCCGCCCCAATATTATTCCTTACCAGATATCTTTGAAAAGGTATATACCTGTATTAATAAATGACAAATTTATGATTATTTTTTTAAATTTACTACCTATTTCAAATTTTTTATTTCTCTACGGGCGGACCCCCGACTCTGAAGTGCTGAGTAAATAATTTAAAAAAATAAGCAAACTATTTTTTCGAATAATCCCAAAA
>JABUQX010097749.1:22500-25000 GCA_015478945.1 Trachelipus rathkii | reverse complement strand
TTAAAAGATGCTCACCAGCTACACGTTATGAAGCATGCTACAGTATTCCTGCGATTCTGCCAAGCAAGATGTGAAAAACTTTACAATTTAATCACGCCATCAACCCAATGGATCTTATCCATTCAAAGTTTCACTTTGATAATCTTTCCATCAATGACAGAGTGTCTTTGACACCTCTGCAACAAGACTCTCATCGCTTCTAGAAGCCAAGAAGAACGTTCAGGATCTGCAATGTTCGCTAACAGATAGTAAATGTGGTCTGTTTCTGCAATCTTTTTTCCTTTTATTCCGCTGGTGAAATTTCGGCTTTCAGCAGCATATTCATCACATAGGCAACTAAATAAATGTTAACCCTTTGTGAAACACTGTGTTCAAGAAAATTTGTTTTTATCTAGGATTCAGAAAATTACTATTGACAGATGCGTAAGTCGTTTTACAGATTTTGATGAAATCTAGATTATCTATCCTCCAGCATTAGCTGTTTCTTCACCTTTGAAAGTCCCTATTTTTAAAGCAGCATTTAGCACAGCTTTCAATCGCTGCAACTAGGAGGAATCTCGTCTGGAAAACAAGAATTTTCTGAGATAATAGTCTTAGTTACCTCTTCAAACGGATTAAGAAGAGTAATACAATTACCTAAAATCGTATTATCATCACCTGTCAAGCCTTTCACCTTTTGTTTGTTCGAAGCATAAGGGCAAGCATGTACCAACTACTATTCCAACGAGTCTGAACATCTTGCGTAACAGAAAGTTGAGGAACATTTAGTCTCATAATATAAAGAATTGAATACTATCCGCTATCCGCGTTAAAATAAATTTCATGCGGATGGCGCGTAGAGAAAAAAAAAAATTATGCGGATAACATAGAAGGGATATTTGCCTACACTCTAGTCTTTACCTATTTACCTATAGCATTTGTAGATTAGCACATTGAAAAGATGGTATATTTTTCATTCGCAAAATTAAGCGAAAAAAAAATAGTTGAAACAAAAAATGTTTTATTGTAACTTTGTAAGCACTAAGCTGAGTCAGAGTCAAAATTTTGAATTTGGTGGAGTCCGAGTCGGAGTCGGAGTCGAAATTTTTCTTAAGTGGAGTCGAGTCGAAGCGGACAGTCGAATTTTTGTTTAATGTGAACGGATCGGAGTCGGGCAGTCGAAAAATCCAAATTTGATTTAAGCGAGTCGAGTCGGAGTCGGAGTCGAGTCGCAAAAATTTATTTACGACTCCGCGCGCCTGTTGTAATTATAAGAAAAAAAAATATAGATATTTGTAGTTAAACTGTAAGTTGTATATCCTATTATTTTACCTGCGAATATCTGCCAATCCTAATAACAGAAAAAACATTATTATTACTATTCCCAGATATTTGAGATGTTTAACGTTAACGATTAACGTAAACTTCCTTTTTTTTTTTTTTACATTCTTTTTTTTTTTTTTTAATGAATTACCCGTTTATTTTTTTGTTAACGATTAACGATTAACGCGTTAACTTTCTCATTAATGGTGCCCACCTTTATGATATATATATACCTATATATATATATATAATATATAATATAATATATATAATATTATAATATAATATATATATATATAATATAATATATATATATATATATAGTATATATATATATATATATAATAATATATAAAATATATATATATATATTATATATGGGCTTAGCATGATTTCTTTTAGGGCAAAGTGAGTGATATATATATATACTATAATATATATAAAATATATAGTATATTATATATATATAATATATATATATATATATATCATATATATACTATATATATATATATATATATATATATATATATATATATATATAGTATAATTATTCTTCAAAAAATTGCTGTAATATTTCTTTTATTTTCTGCAATTGTCTTTTAATGCTTTGTCTGCAGCTAATATCAACTGGTATGCCTTCGAGATTGCATTAACAGCTTGCGCAGACCGCAAAATATATCGACATACTTGAAAATTTCAGCGGAGAAAAATGTCAGAAGAAATCCAGCTGTATAAAAGCACAAAGCTAGTTGACTTTAACCCAAATATGAAAATGAAAACACATTAAAACTTTAGATAAAAAATCACTATGAAACGTTTACTAATAGTGAATTACTACTTCATTTATTCTAGTCGATTGATGTATCTTTTCAATTTTTCCACTACTAAAACTTTAAAAACGTCGCGTATTGGCAAACATTAAGTTCATAATTTATGTTTCGCCAAGATTAGGCGCCAAGCTCAAGTGCCCCTCCCTTGACACCCCTGCCTACGCCCCATGTATATACTATATATATATAATATATATATATTAATATATATATAATATATATATATAATATATAATATATATATATATATATATTATATACTATAATATATATATATTATTAATAATATATATATATAATGATATATATATATAAATATTATATATATATATATAATTATATTATATATAATAAATATATATATA
>JABUQX010097749.1:0-20000 GCA_015478945.1 Trachelipus rathkii | reverse complement strand
TTATAATCATGTGGACGAAAAACACTACCCAATGAATTGAATATTTATTGAACTTATGTCATGTTTATGTGCACTTACATAAGGTAATATATATATATATATACAGCTAGAATATCATATATATATATATAATATATATATTTATATATATATATATATATATATATATAGTAAATATATAATATATAAGTATATATATATAATTATATATAATATATATATATATATCAGTGGAGACTCCAGTAACTTTTTACTACTCGAGCAACGCTCCTACATTCGCCTTAGTAACCCTAATATCTATCATATATATATAATATATATATATTATATTATATATATATATATATATTAGTATAATATAATATAAATATATATATATACTACTACTACTACTACAACTACACTATAAGTAATTATATATATATATATTATATATACGGTATATATATATATAGTATATATGATTTCGTTCGAATTATAGTCTTATAAAGTGGCAGCTTAAGCTTTATTTGACTGGTGTGTTTTTTTGATGTTTTATATTAGTGATTGTGCATAACTGTTAAATTTCTCTTTTAAAAAAAATAGTTACTTTCCGTATATGCTCCGCCAAGTGTGTCTGAGTGCGACCGGACTAATTAGCATTCAATTTTTTTTTAAAAGAATCCATAAGTTTAATGCGCATTTAGCAAAAATAATAATAACATTATTATTTATTATAAAAATACTCATTAACTGAGTAATAATTTGATGTTATCTTATTCATCTCTTTATTACCGACTTATTCTAATTCATAATTTCACTATAGAAATCATTGACTCATTCTCTCACCAGAGTCTCCATACTCGCTTGAGTCAAACTTCCTTCTAGGCTAGTAGCTAATTTTCCTCGGCAGACCAGAGTTTTATTTTCATGTTATTGATGAGAATGTTTCTGTTGGAGTGGACGTAGAAATATTAATAAGCTTTCATATATTTATTAAATATTAATATTACTTATTTTGTGCGATTTTAATAAAATTGAGCTGTAAGTTTTATAAATACGGGGATAATGAATTCGTATTCGATAAGTTTCATTAAAAATTAAATATTTTCCTGAGTGTTGCCTATTATTATAGTATATATATATATAATAACTATATATATATACTCTATATATAAATCTTATATATCATAGATATAATATATTATATATATATATATATATATATAATATATAATTATATATATAACTTGATATTATATATAACATAACATATATAGATAGTATATATACTATATATATATATATACATATATATATATATATTTATATATTATATATAGATACTATACTATGATACTATACTATTTACTTATATATATATATATATATATATATATATAATATAATATAGTTAATTGCACTACTCAAGAATTTTTTACCCCGACCGCCACTGATAATATATTATATATAATATATATATATATATATATATATTATATATATATATATATATATAATATATATAATTATAATATATATATATATATATATATTATAATATAATATATAGTATATATATATATAATAATATAAAAAGTGTTACCTCCTGACCACGATGATCTTAAAGGAAACCCACCACTTACCTCTGAAGCTAACTTGGCTTCATGAGGGGAGTGAAGCATGCTTTAAAGACATCTAACTCCGGTGGATCCCCCCGCTCACACTTGGCGTTCATGGCATCAACTGAGTAATTTTTAAAACGGACTCATTTAGTATACATAAAATTGATGCATAAACCGAATAATTGTTTGTACGTTCAGATAACCAGTGAGTTAAACCCTTACTTAAGATCGCACACCAAGATGTTACCTCCTGACTACGTCAGGCAGTAAGGCGTCTTTGGTGGGACATTAGATATCCCACCAAAGACATGCCTCACTCCTCGCGTGAAGCCAAGTATAGCTTTCAAGAATGTGTCCTTTAAACCTTCAGGGGTCAGAGTAACACTCTTTTACCATCTTAAGGGTAAGAGTTCAAACACTTAGGGTCATCTGAAATGTACAAATATTATGCGTTTATGCATCAAATTAGTATACTAAATTAATCACGTTTAAAAAAATTACTCATGTGCCCCTACCGATGTGAGCTGGAGAATCCACCGGAGTTAATTCCCACAAACATGCCTCAAATCCTCTCGGGAAGCCAATTACTCAGAGTGAGTGTGGTTTCTGTAGTTCATCGTGTCAGATGGGTAACACTCGTCCGTTACCATCTTAAGCGTAAGGGTCAACCCATAATTCCATCGAAAGTAGAAAGTACAACATTTATGCGGTTTTGCATCAAATATATATATATATATATATATATATATATATATATATAATAATATAATATTTTATATATATATATATATAATATATATATATATATATATATATATATATATATATATTATATAATTAATTATTATTATATATATATATATATAATAATAATATTAATATAAGTATATTATAGAAACGAAAAATGATCCAAAATTTAAAGATGATAATATTTTATTTTTTTGAAATAGCATCTGAAAGACTCATAAAAAAAAGAGCTATGAAAATTTAAACAAAAAGTTAAGAAAATTTAAGAAAGCGTCAGAATTAACAATCATAAATGACGTCATCCTCTCCAAAAAACAATGAAAAATGAAGACCATTACTATTCTCGTAATTAAATTTTTTTAGCATAGTATTTTTCCTTGTTAAATGAATTAAAAAACACCCCCTTTATTTAAAAAAAATGAAAATAAGCATACTTTTAAAGCACATTTTGGATAAAAATAATTAATATATTTAATTCTAAGGACTGAAATAAAGAAAAACAAATAAGTACCCATTACCAATTATAGCTAAAGGGAAACTGTTAAAAGGGCTAACTCAAATATTTTCATAAATAATTCTTTTCTTAATCTAATCATATATATATATGAATACATATGCGAGATATATGTATATATATATATATAGATATATATAAATATATAATATATATATATATAAATAAATATTATATATATATATATATAGTATATATAATATATAAATATAATATATAGAGAAGAAGGAGAGAGAGAAGAGAGAAGAGGGAGCACATGTAGTAAAAGTGCTGGATTGCCGCTGAATATTATAGTATATATACTAGATATATATATAAAATATATATAGTATATATATATATATATATATATATATATATCAAGAACAATTACGAAGATGAAGATAAAAAAGAAAACTGCATATCTGGATTGAACCCACAGCATGCGCCAACTAGACCAATATTACTCGAACGCTCTACCCGTTAAGCCATTCTCAAACCCTTGATTCAAAATAATTTAAGCGAACGAGCTCCCGCCAAGACGCTATCACCAGGAATTCATCTGTCATTCTTCCTTCCCAATATTTTAATATTAGAGCGTCAGATAGTGTTCTCAGTCGCAAACATACGGTGTTCATCCCCCAGATGAGCAAGTTTCTTATCTTCCCGAATTAATCTTTGTTAAACTATCTTATTAATTGCATTTATTGCCAAATATAATATATATAATATATAATATATAAATAATATATATTATATAATATACGATTTAATATATGACTATATATATATAATATATAATAATATAAATAATATATATATATATTATAGACAATATTGGAAATATTTCGTCTGAAATTTTGATTCTATATATCATATATTATCGATATACGATCTTGATATAATATCGATAAATCGAGTCTTGGATATATCGATATAATTCTATATATATATATATATATATATATATAATAATAATATATAGTATATATATATATATATAGATATAATATATATATAATAATATAAATATATTATATATATATACTTAATATATATATATATATAGTATATATATATATAGTATATATATTAAACATGTTATTATTCGTATAACAGTTCTTATTTACTATCCGCGAGAGAGGATGTTATCGTTGTGAAAGTTAAATTTATAGATTTTTTACTGAATTTTAAATTTAATTATTTCTTTGCGCATCTTTAGCTCATTTTCTTTAAACTCAGCGTCTATTGACAAAATATTTAAACCCCATTTATCCAAATTTAACAGTTAGGTAATAATAAATAATGAAAGTAACCGTGGAGTAAAAATATATATATATATAATATATATAATATATAATATATAATACTATATTAATATATATATATAATATAATATATATATATATATACTTATATGATATGAGTCTATATATATATATCCTTCTATATATACCACCTGCACATGAACCTAAATGATGATCCATTAAATAATGCCCTAAAGCACCGCTGCTACTTCCTAAGCCAGCCCGGCTCATAATTCATTTTGTAGGCCTAGTTGCGTTCATAATCCATTATGTTAGGGCCTAGTTGGGGGCTTTTAAGTCTAGGTTATGACACTGGGAGCTTAATCTGAAAGTGAATTGCCGTATGTAAACATTAACACTCCTGTAACAGGTCTCTGAACTCTAATCTCCTAATTCCGATGTTCTGTGGCTTAAAAATCTTTCTTCCTTCTACTACAATATCTTGTGGCTTCACACTCTTCCTAACAGAACAGAATTTCACGCCTTTTTTGAATATCTACTACTTCTCACGAACTGTATATCTTCTCATCCAAAATACTGATCTCGATTTAGGATTCAAATGTAACACAACACTGATGTGGTCCTCTCATACTATTAGTAAACGCCGGAATCATCAGCATTCTCAACTATCTGGATCAACTAATTAAAAAACCCACCAACACACATTCCCGATCGTCCCAACAAATTGTACACACCTAACCTAGTGCATACCAAATATCCTTTATCTTATAAAATACACACCTCTCCCCTATCGGTAAATCTGACCACAACTTATATCTCTAATTAATACTTCTCCCAACAGCCTCCATACCTCCCGCTGCTTCATCTGCACTTTAATCGGCCATCGGCTTTCGCGCTCTACGCGTAACTATAATTGAATACGCTTCCTCTGTACCGTCCCGCTTCTCCGAAAAGTGAGCCTTAATCGGTTGATGCATGAGCATTCATTCCTTCTTCGACTTAACTTTCTCTCCTTCATACCAGGCGATCTAATGGTTCTGGCCATTCACAGACGAATGTGATTATCGGTGAAAATTCTCGTTCTCCTATCACTCGCGCTAATTTCATTCCTAAAATCGTGCAAGATACCCGGACAGCCAAAGCGTTTTACAAACAAAGTTCCGCTAACCTCTGGTTCTTCTACTGACAATCTTTCTCCTCCCAAAAACAATCTTACAACAAACACTTTCTTAAATTCTACCTCCCCTCTATCATCTATTCTGTCTAATTCTCCAATCTAAAAGCCAAATCGCTTCGCCTCCTATTCCACTAAAACTCAACCCTGATACGATCTGGCTCCTCTTCCTATTCCTGCTCTTCTCATCTTCCTATGCCTTTTCCAATTAACATTGATCGGTGCATGGGGCTCCTGAAATCCTTAGAACTTAAGGAGGCGTGCCCGTGCATTCTTCCCGATTTTAGGAGTGGTTCATCTCCCCTCCTCTCCGGCAACGTATATTCCAGCCTTAATACTAGCATTCTTACCTCAGTTTGAACCGCGCATATGTCCAACCTTTTCCCGAAAAAAAAACCCGCTCTATCCTTCTAAACTATCGCCCAAGCTCTAACCTTATCTCGATCTAAGAGCTTTAAAAAAACCCTCTCAACTCCCATCTATAGACCATCTGAATCTCATTTTCCTTCTTCCATGCCAGTCGCTTTCGGCGCTCTGAGTCTACTGTATATACTTTCCTATCTAACAAATTTATGGTTTCCCACGAATTACGGGGAACTTGGTGGTGCTTCACATATCCAAAGCATTACCGGGTATGAACACGCTCACTCCTCTCCAACTCCCTCCTTTGATTCCTCTTCTCTTTGCACTTATTCTAGCTTCTTTTAAATCCTCAAATCCGCTTTTTGATGGCACTCTTCTTCTTTCCTCTCAATAGTGTTTCCTCAGCTTCTGGTCTTATCTCCACCGAATCTCTGCTTCATTAATGATCTTCTATCGTCTTCTCAGCATCTAACATCTAACCATCAATGCGATAACTCACCCTTCGGGTTCTCACGTCCAGTCAATTCTGCCTCTCTTACTTCTAGAAATTGTCCTTCGTCTCATCTTCCGAGTTCATCTGCTGATCTGGAAATAGAATTCCGGGTTCGTCAACCTGTGAAAGCTAATCTTAAAAAACCCAACTTTACAAATCTCCGCGTCTCTTAAGACACCTTCAACTCCTATTCTTTCGACGTTCCCCGTCTCTTCTCTTGACCAATAAAACACCTTGCCAACCTAAACAATAAAAAATCTTGAAACCCTCCAGCACAGCAATGGTCTAGCTGGCCTCAAAGAAAAATGGAGGTTCGTTAGACTGCGAACTTTTTTCCTCTTCCATTACTCAGTATTCAAGGCTCTCATCCGCCCTGTATGTAGTACTGCTCTCACATCTGGGGGGGGCTCAGGTTTCACGTGTAATAGGGCAGGGTCAAAGCAAAAAAACTATAAACTGTCTTACTTTCAGTCACGACCCTCATCTTTCTGCCGTATGTTTGCTGTATCTCTGTTTAATACCGTAAGTGGCAATCCAGGAGCTTTCCACCTCGCGATAGGAGCTACATTTCACTCTACCAACGTCACTGACATTTATGAATACTTTCACTTTCCCACGGCGGCGTCTTTGATAGCTGATGTACACTGTCAGATAACGTAATTTTTAAGATAATAATTATTTTTTGTATTATTTATTATTATATTTTATTTATTATTTTATTCAATTATTATATTTAAATTAATTATTTTATTAGTTATTCGTGACACTGAGCGTGCTGTCACCCAGAGCGCCACTTGTCACGCTGTTAACGACCAGCATCGGTTCCGCGCGGTTCCGTTCGGTCGGTTCATACAGATTCGATTCCATAGGAATCTAATCTGATCGCACAAGTTTGTGTCTTCGGTATTATTATTTATATTTTATTATATTAATATAAATAATTAGCTCCGCTCCCTTCACCCTATGCTCGATATATACTACATTTAAGTTCATCCGGCGTTATAAAATTTGAGGTAGACGATTGAATAAACCGCGTCTTGGACAGTTATCGCCCAATGTGCCCGAAGCGGGACCCCACCCCCAATCTAAAAAAGTCAAGTGTTCGTAATTGCGTGAAATTTGGGAAGGATCAGAGCTTGAATTATAGAAATAGCTGATATGGGAATCTGAGGAGTTGCTCCGCACCGTGCTGGACCACTGCGTGCGAAGGTAATAAAACTTTCGTATTATACACAATATTGGATGTCCTTATAATGGCTATCGAGCCGTATGAATCTCGAATATGATGGTTATAAGTTCGTATAGGGTGTCTAGGACCCCCCCATTAGGGGGGGGGTCCCGACTGAAAAAAAGAGCACAGAGTGCAAAACAAAGGACTTAGGAGGAAGAAAGAAGGATGAAGGATGAATAAAGAAGGAAAGAATAGAGAAGGAGTCTGACTCAGAGGAGTAGGAGTTGACAGCTGCACCGGTGCTGGCTCCGGTGTGGTGCCGAGTTATTAAATATTGTGTTAATGAAAAATTGTTCTTTATATTATTTATTGGGTCTGTAGATTGCGAAAATAATGGTTTTAAAAACCATCAAGAAAAAAATTAAATAAAAAAAATAAATAATAAATAAATAAAAGATAAAATAAAGATTCTTATTCTTTTGTTTAAACTTACAAATTACGTTTTTACATACCCTAAAGCAGTAAATCAGTAAATCAAACCACCACCCAACCACATACTCATAGTGATCAACGAATATACTCTAACGTAATAAAGTTTCCACACCAATAAAGCTAACATAGCGTAATATGAACTAAGAAAATAATATACAACGACAAACGTAACACACCTTACACACGAATAAACTGTTAACATTAACAAAGTTCTTCACTTAACACCAGTAAAGTAACTAACATTGCAGCAAAACGTAACCTATTCAACTTTTTTCAACATTTCTCTAACATAAACGTTGATCTTACAAGGACACAACACATCGTTGGAATAATAACGAAATCTGCACAAGCGGTTAAGAAACAAACAAGCTAAGATGCCGAGAATGTCATCATGTTCAGCACGCGCGAAAAAATATCCTACTGAGAAAAGAGCAGTGTATAAACAATCCTAAATGATAATGAATTCTTTCTTTCAAGCCAATCAGAAGAAAGTAAACAAGAATACGACGCACGAACGAACTAAATCAGATCAAAAGCGTTTATATTCTCGTTGGACAATCAACCAACAAGAAACAATACTCAGCGATTATTGTAAACCAACAACAACAACAACAAAATCCCAACAACCAACAACCAACAACCAACAACAATAAAACCAAAAACATGTACAAAAATAAAGTTCTTTATATACTAATCACGAATATAGCTCACGTAACATGTTTCATCATAATAAACTGACATACATTACCCAGAAACTAAAATATAATGCACAAAACGACAAACCTAACACACCTTGCGCATATAATAAACAACTAACTAACAAAATTTCCATATTAACAACAGAAAGTACCTACCCATCCCCACCCGCCTGTATATTTTGAACATTATTCAAATCATTTTCGAGTATCATTTTATTAAAAACATAAACATAAAATATTCTTCTATATACTAATCCTACGAAATATAGGCTAACAACATAATTTTAGCATACAAAAGCTAACAATCATAAACCGCAACTATAGAAGTTAAAGGTACAAACTCCAAACCTAACATACCTCGGCGATGAAATAAGCAGCTAAACATCTTAAATTCCCCCTACTTATCAATGTAAAGAGTAACAGGTCATACAATAACTCATAGTTCCAACTTTATCGCATATCAACAACAGGGGTAAAGGCCAGTATTATCTTAAACCCAAAACCCCTTTAACAAAGTTACCAATCATCAAAGTGATACATACAATCTTGAACTATGAATGAACACACCTTCGTCAAAGTGTCACTCGTTTCGGACTATAACATCCATTGACCTATGAATAAACGTGACATATCAAATTTATATGGCAAACCTAACATTACTCAGCAAAAACTTAACCCAGGCTCACGTTTCTAACACATCATCGTCAGTTAACACAGTAATATCTTACAAAAACTCATCCTTTCTCTAACAAATCAGTGTTATTTTCACATTGTCACAGTAATATTTAACATAACTTACCTAACTTACGAAAAAAACAGTTTTCATTATCCAAATTATCTAAACCACATACCTTCGAGAGAAAACCCTGGGAAGCCCCCTTGCAAGGATGTGAATCCTGAGAGTGGGATCCCAAGGGGTGTAAGCGGGCATTACCCCTCCGAAGGAGGGGTAAGGCCTAAAAAGCCCGCTGTTAGCTACTTTACCTCTGATAAGTAGGGAATTTTCAAGATGTTAGCTGCTTATTCATACGCGAGGTATGCATTTACATTATATCTTATTCGGTTAGATATGTTAGCTTTATTGATGCTAAAACTTGTTGGTGAAGCATATACTCGTGAGTCAGATATAAAGAAAACTTATTTTTATTATGTTTATCAAAAATGATACTCGAAATATACTTGAATCAAGAGCAATAGCATCACAGCTTGGGTGGATGATAGGGTATGTAGGAGTGGTGGTTATTTACTGATTTACTATTTACTGCTTTAAAATCAGTAAATATACGCTTTACTGTGATATTTATTCAAAGAACTTATTTTTTGTTATTCAGTAATTGTTATTTTGTTACTTTGTTATTTTGTTAAAACTTTTTATGGTTTGGCAATTAATCGTGGGATTATGATATTAGACAGGTTTGATGAATTTTTCTGTTAATATTACAAGTGATGTAAAAAAATTTGTTACCGTAGATATATACTTGTCAATATTGAGATTAACAGTTATGCTAAATTTTTTTAAATATTACGATGTTAATAAAAAATTAACATTGATATGTAGAGATATGCTTGAAAAAGTGTGAATAAGTTACGTTTTTGTACGCTATGTTAGTACTTTACTGTTGTTAAGTGCGGAAGGTTGTTAATTTATAGTTATCGTACGGTATGTTGTATATCAAGTTGAAAATATTCATATTAAGGTTATTTATGTTAAGCTTTATTAATGTAAAAAACATTTTTACGTTAGAATATATCGATGGTTAGTATATAAAGAACTTATTTTGTTAGTGATAAAACTTTGTATATGTTTACAGTATTCGTTGTCTGTATGATATTATACAATTTAGATAAATTCTTGTTAAATATACTGTGTCAAGTAAATAACGTAATATGTAGAGATATGCCTTGGAAAAAAATGAATAGTTACGTTGCATGCAATTGTATTACTTTACAGTGTTAATTTGCGAATCTTTTAAGTTAACCAGTTAACCTTTACGTTGTAAGTGCGGAAGTTGTTTGTTAGATATTCTAGTATGGTTTAGTTTCGTCATTGTACAGTATATTCATAGTTCAGGTATGTTATGTAGCTTTTATTATGTAAAACATTTTACTTTAGAATATATTCGAGGTTCAGTATAAAAAGAACTTATTTTTATTGATAAAACTTTGTTAAGTTTACAGTTATTCGTTGGTTCTGTATATAATTATACAATGGTTCATGATAAAAATTCTGTAAATATACTTGGTCAATGTAAATTAACGTTAATATGTTAGGTAGCAATATGTTGGGAAAAAGTATGAATAGGTTACGTTTTGCATGCAATTTAGTTACTTTACAGCGTGTTAAGTTTGAACTTTGTTAATTTAACATTTATTCGGTTAAGTGCTGTTAGATTGTCGTTTACATTATTTTTTTAATTTCATCATGATGCTATTTAGCTTATTAATGTGAAAACAATTTTATGTTAGCATATATTCGCTGCTTGGTTAGATAAAAGAAACCATTTTTTGCTAGTTATCCGAATCATGATACTCCCGAAAATGCACTTTAAATCCAATAGTGTTAATGTAAAATAACATTTATATATTAGAGATATGCTTGAAAAAGTGTAATTAGTACGTTTGTACGCTGTGCTAGGTACTTTGCTGTTTAAAGATATGAACTTGTTAATGTTAGTGTTTAATTCAGAACCAAGCTTGTGTTAGGTTTTTCCGTGTGCATTATGTTCTTAGTTCTGTAAGCCATGTAGCTTTATAATGGGAAACAATGTTTACGTAGCATATATCGTTGGTTAGTATATAAAAACTTATTTTTATGTGTTTTGTTATTGTGTTGTTGTTGTTGTTTTTTTGTTGTTGTTGTGTTGTTGTTGTCTAACGAGAAATATACTCTTTGATTGATATGTGTCGTTCGTTGCTTATCTGTTTACTTTCTTCTGATGTCAGAAAGAAAAAATGCTCATTACTTTAAAGAAAGTGTTTATACACTCTTATTTTCCTCAGGTAGTATATTTTCCGCCGGCTGATATATGACATCTCCCGCATCTCTACGCTTGTGTTGATATCTTCACGTGAGTTTCTTATTCCACAGTGCTGCTGTCTTTGTAAGATTAACTATATGTTAGAATATTGCTTGAAAAAGTATGAACATAGGTTACGTTTGCAGCAATTTATACTTACTGTTTAAGTGAGAACTTTTTAATGTTAACAGTTTATTCGTGGGAATAATTATGTTAGGTTAGTCGTTGGTATATTAATTCTTAGTTCAGATACCTATGCTAACGTGATTGTGTGGAAACTTTATTACGTTAGAGTATATCGTGATCATATGCATAATTACCCAATGTTTTGATACTTTTACTTTAAATATTACCATTTAATATAAATTAACATTTTAGTTAGAAATGCTTAAAAAAGTAATGAATAGGTTACGTTTGCAGACCTGTAGTTACTTAACTGTTTACAGTGGAACTTTGTTAATGTTGACTGCTATTCAGCGTTAAGTATATTTGGTTTCTCGTTTACATTATAATCGTAGTTTAGTTGATCTATGTTTGCTTTATTGATGGGAAAACTTTGTTACTTAGAGTATACACGTTGATCTGTATGATTGTTACACACAGTTGTGATAAATTTTTGTTTAAATGTTACTATGGTAATGTAAAAATTATTCATGTGATATGCTAGAAAAAAGTTAAATTAGTGTTTACTTATTGTATGCTATGTTAAGTTACTTAACTGTTGTTAAGTATGGAACTTGGTTAATGTTAGCATTTATTCTTGCTTAAGATGTGCCAGATTTGTCGTTGTATATTATATTTTAGTTCTACAATGATATGTATCTTATTAATGTGAAAACTTTGTACGTTAGCATACTTTCGCTGGTCTGTATTAATTACGCAATGTTATGGTACATTTTTGTTAAATATTATCATGTTAATGTAAAATTAACATTGTTATGTAGAGACAGCCTTGACAAAGTGTAATAAGTAACGTTTTGGATGTTACTGTAGTACTTACTGTTGTTAAGGTGGAACTTGTAACGTTAACAGTTTATTCCTGTTAGATATGTTTAGGTTTGTCTTGGGTATATTCATAGTTCAGAGATTGCTAGGAAGCTTTATTAATGGAAAACTTTGTTACTTTAACATATATGATTTATCTTTGTATAAAGAACTTGAATTTTAGTTAGGTTTATCTAAAATATACCCAAATGTGTCTTGAATCATATATATCAATAGATCAATAGTTCAATGATGGACAGGTGGGTGACGTGTTTGATTTACTATTACTGATTTAGGTATGTAAAACATACAACTAGTAAAATTGAGCTGATATCCAATAATCAATAGACAAAAGATCCAATTGATCAAGATGGACAGGAGGGGCTTGGGCGTCGTGTTTGATTTTACTGGATTATTGCCTTTAGAGATGTAAAAACTAAGTTTTAATTAAAACAAAAAGGAAGAAGAAATTTATTTACTAGTATTTATTTATTATTTTTATTTATTTTTTTCTTATTTTTTCTAAAACCATTATTTTCGAAATCACAGACCCAATAACATAAAAAGACACTAATATTTTATTATTACACAAATATTTAAATAACTCGGCCACCTTACCGACCAGCACCGGGCCACGGTCAACTCCTACTCCTCTGAGTCAGACTCCCTCTATTCTTTCCTTCTTTATTCATCTTCCATCCTTCTTTCTTCCTCCTTCATCCTTTGTTTTGCACTCTGTCTCTTTTTTCCCAGTCGTGACCCCTAATGGGTCCTAGCCACCCTATACTAACTTATAACATCATATTCAGATCTCCGGCCTCATGAAAAAAAAAAAAATCCATATACGGACACCAATATATTGTTTTTACGAAAGTTATTTAACTCTGCACCGCGAGTGGCTCGAGCCCCGGTGGCCGAGCCAACTCCTCAGATTCCCATATCAGCTTATTCTATAAAGTCAACTCATGGAATCCTCTCACCAAATTCAACCAATTATAAACTTCGATTTTTTAAGCGGTGGGGTCCCCTCGGGACCCATTGGAGACTAACCTCGTCCACGACGATTACTTCATCGTCTAACCCCCCTCCATATTTAACCCGAGCGACAACTCTAACCACGTAGATAAATCGGACCATAGGTGACCGGAGCCGGAGCTAAAAAAATTATCATATTAATAATAATAAAAATAATAATAAATAA
This sequence comes from Trachelipus rathkii, assembly GCA_015478945.1. NCBI lineage: Eukaryota > Metazoa > Arthropoda > Malacostraca > Isopoda > Trachelipodidae > Trachelipus > Trachelipus rathkii. Next base: position 6,295 of record JABUQX010097749.1, on the reverse strand, counting down.
TAATAATAAAATAATAAATAATAATAATAATAATAATAATGATAATAATAATAATAATAATAATAATAATAAAATAATAATAAAAATAAAATCAGACAGACACAAACCTTTCACTCAGATTCGGGAATCCCTTCGGAATCAATCTTCGACCGAACCGACCCAAACCTGGAACCACCCGGAAGATGCTGCGCTTACCACGGGTGATCAACCGTCGCTCTGCTGGACAAACGAAACAACCAGTGTCACAAAATAAACAAAAAATGGGAAAAATAATAATAACATAAAAATAATAATAATATAATAAATAATAATAATAATTAAATAATAATGAATAAGATTAAAATAATTAATAATATAGATAATAATAATATAATAATAAATAATATATAATAATAGGCAAAATAAAAATAATAAATAAATAAAATAATAAAAAAAAAAAAAAATCAATTACCTTATCTAAAACACTAACGTATCTCTAAACACTTACCCTTAGCACCTATCAAAGACCCCGCCGTGGAAAGTGAAAATTCCATACAACGCTCAGTGAACCTTGGTACCGCTGGAAACTTAGCACACTACTCCGGGTGCCACCACCTTAGAGACCCCTCTACACAAGGCTGTTCGCACATAATTTGTGTTATATTAGCAACCCAATAGTGTCGCTGCTGCCTCCATCTTCCGCCTCCTCTTCTTGAATTTCTTCCATCTTTTGTTCTCTACTCAATGAATCTCCTCACTTTAAAGCAACCGTCTTGCTAATATGCAAAATTTGATTTAGAATTTTATAACACCCCCTCCTGAATAGGGCTCTGCCCGGTGCGGAAAGTGTAAAAAAAAATAATAAAAAAAAGTCTATTATATAAAGTTAGGTACGCTAAAAATTTTCTATAATATATATATATATATAATATATATATATATATATTATATAATAATAATATAATAAAAATATATATATAATATATAATATATATATAATATATAATATATATAAAGAGAAGAAGGAAAGAGATAGAAAAGAAAGAAAAATTATATCGATGTATCAAACTCAATATATCATTATATCGAATACGAATCAGACAAACGGTTCAATGACTTATTATTATATATATAATATATATATATATATATATATATATATATATAGATTATATATATATATATTTATAAAATATATATATATAATATATAAGTAATATATATATGGCAAAAACTATACATACACCCCCCACATATCCTAAAACTACTACCTACCACGGAAAACAATAACATATTTAGAATCAGCGAATGAAAATAAACAAATCGACAAATTTTTTTTTAGGATTGATAAAAAAAAAATATCAGTAAAAATATCATTTTTAGGTGCTCACGATGGTACAAGGACGGATATTTAACCTGACAACTGATACTATCGTCTCTCTAGGGTCGTATTTTAAAATCAATAAAACAACTCAATATAATATATATTATAATAATATATAATATAAAAAATTATATATATATAATATATAATATATATATATATAAATATTAATATATTAAATGGCGCAGAAAACTTAAAAATCAATTCATTTAAAAAATATATATATAGTCGTCTAATAACATGGTTGCATTTAAAACTAACCTTATTAATTTCATACTTGAATAACCAAACAATACAGTTCAATTAACTATCGTCCAATTAAAAAACATTCCATTGCTAAAAATTTCTGCTCATAATAACATCTGTCATGGATAAAAACAGTTGCGCAAGAAAAAAATATTAATATCTACTTCATACAAATAATATTAGATTGCCATTTACCACTTCATTTAAAAAAAAAAATAATCGGTACTAAAACTTTCATAGCTAATTACAAAGTAATCGTTTCTGTAAGTGCGTATTTTCTTATTTTGTCACTAATTATTTCTCATATAGATAATATAAATTATAAATATATATAAATATATATAAATATATAAATATATATAATATATAAGATAGATATAAAATATATATAGATATAGATAATTAAATATTAATATATATAATAATATATATATAATATGTTAATATATAAAATATATTAATAATCAATATTTAATAAGATGTAAAAAAGAAATATATAGAGAAAATATAAATATATATTATATATAATAATATATATATATATAATTATAATATATATTAAATAATATCAACAACCTCACTCTCACTTCTACCGATTGATTATTATAAAACAACGACCTTTCAAAGTATCGTAATAGATAAAAAATTCTCTCCATTCTTTTGAAAGAAAGCTTAAAAATACGTTAAAGCATAAAAAAAAGAGCTAGAAAATTTAAACAAAAAGTTAAGAAATCATCCCATTAATGAAAGCCATTTAACTCATATTATAATCTTAATGCTCTACCTCTCCGAAAGCAGGAGAAATTTGAAAACAGCACGAATACATATTCTGAATTTATTGGCAAGTTGTTTCCCTAACCTAGGGAATCTAATAAAATACTCTTTTATAAAAAAAAAATGGAAAAAACATTTACTTATCTTAAGTCGTCATTCGGATAAAAATAATTAATATATTAATTCATATATGATTTGAAAGAATCAATAACTTACCCATAAAACTAACATAAGTAAAAAAACTGTAAAATATCGATAACCAATATCTCATATAAATAATTATTTGATTATATATATACGGTATATAATATATAAAACATATATATATTAATATATATAATATATAGATATATATATAAATAAATAATATAAATATATATAATTATAATAGATATATATAATATATAACTAATAAATATATATAATATATATTATATGATATATATATAGATATAATATAATAAATATAAATAAATATATATAATTATATATATAAAATTATATATAATATATATAATATTAATATATATATTATAATAATATATATTCCATGCACCCGAAAGGCCAGCATAATAGAAAAACTAAAACAATACAGAAAATAAATACATTTATTCAGCAATAATTCATCACCCCAAAACCTAAAAAAAAAATATTTATTTAAATATTGTAATAACACCTAAAATATTAGTATAACAATCTGGCAAGTTTAACTTATATGAAGCCTGCATTATCACGGATAAAGATTCCAAATAATTTATTTTACCTTTTGGAGAGAAATTTATTTTTCTTTTTGTTATATCATCTAGTTTCAGCCGATCGAGACAATGGAACAAGTCCACCCTCTCCCCCGTAGCCGAAAACCCCGACTCGCCATCTTAATCTTTACACCAAGGTATCTTAGGGTGGGGGAAAAAAAATAATCCAACATTGCAACTTTGGCCGCTTTCTCTACTTCAAGCTTTCGTAAATCCAAAAACATCGATGCTATCATACACTTTCCATCATTTTTAACAATTTAAAATTTACAAAACCTATTTTATATTTTTAAAAAACTATAAAATGTCCCTGATTAATAAAATGTTTTATTTTTAACTTATATTTTGTAACAACCTGCTCTCTTCGGATGCACCATATATATATATTATAATATATAAATATATAAAATATAAATATATAATTATATATTATACATAATATATATATATATATATATATAAACTTTATAAATATATAATATATATATATAATATAATATATATATATATATTATATATATATATAATAAATAATTATATATAATATATATATATATAATATAATATAAATATAATATATATAAAATATATATATAAATTTATATATAATAATATATATATTTATATTTATAAAAATATATTATATCTATATAATAATATATAAATAATATAATAATAATACATTATTTATATATATATATATATATATATATATATATAATATTATATAAATATAGAATATACATACTAAATATTAATATATATATAAATATATATATATAATTAATTATATAATATAGTAATATAAATAATAATATATACCGTAAATATATATATATATAAATATATATATATAGCAACTCACATAATATAATATATATAGAAATAATATATAATAATATAAAAATAATATATATATTAAATATATATATATATAAACAATTATAGTAATTAAATTAAAATATATATATATTAAGTATATATAATAATAATAAATATATATAATAATATAAATAAAATAAATATAATATATATAATAATATATAATAATAATAATAATATATAGATAATAGACAAAACTGGAACATGGGTCTATCGGAAAAAATTGCTTTCCCAAAACGATGTATTCAAAATCTCCAAATATATAATCGAACTTGACCTATACAAATCCCATTCGAATTACTTTATTATCCCATTTCTTCATATGTCTAAAACTGTATAATAATGAGTCATGCATAAAAATATCATATTAGAAATTATAAATTAAAAACAACTACAAATATCATTCAACATATAAATTTGACCAAAATACAGGCCAATAGAACATTTACTAAATTTTGAATTAAATCGTAAAACCCGGTATTTAATATATACCTTAAAATTCCTCTTTATATATACAAAGATATAATATATATATAATAAGATTATTATAATAATATATATGAATATATATATATATATATAATATATATATATATATATATATATATATATATATATATATATATTATAATACATATATATATATAGTAATAATATAATATACAGTGCATGTTAAAACATTCTTTAATTTGTAGTCAATACAAAAAAGATTCCACTAACATAAACACATTTGACACTCTGAAGCTATAGCAAGATTATATTATTATCCAATCGGAGTTGATATTTATCAAACTTAAATATATAATTTTTTACTTAAAAGACGAACTATCTAGCTTAGTCTACTTAGGGCGACGACCAAATCCACATAGGTTAATCGTCTCCAACACATCCAACCTAAGGGCTATGTTTGGTCAACCACAATCCATCAGGTTAGTCTAGTTTTGGCAACGACATCCGGTCTATTAGGCGACGTACGCTTTTAATCTTAGGTTAGATAAAGTGGCTTAGGTAGACAATTTGTATATATATATATAATAAATATAATATATAATATATATAATACTATATTATAAAATATATAAATATATATTATAATATTATATATATATATCATGGCAAGCGTGGCATTTTCCAGCATTCATCCTACATTCCCGTTCCTATTTCGTCATTAAATTTAACTATATATATATATTAAATATAGTAATATATATAATATATATATATATATATATATAATATATATTATACTATATATATATATATAGATATATATATATATTATAGATTATATATATTATATATAAGTAATATATATATATATTATACTATATATATGTATATATATATAAATATAATAAAATATATATAAAATATATAATATATATATATATATAATATAAAATATATATATACTACTAAATATATATATATAAATATATAATAGATATTTATATATATATATATATATAGATATATAAATATACTTTATATATAAAGAATATATATATATATTAATATATATATTATTAGTATATATATATAAATATAATATATATATATGTAATATATATAATATATATATATATAATATATTATATAACTATATTAATATATATATTATATATATAATATATATATATATATATATATATATATAACTATATATAATAATATATATATATATAATCAGGAAGCCGGCGTTGCCCACCGAGTTCGCCTATGCCCTATCGCCATGCGCACTATCAATTCGTAAGTCCGCAAAGCTGCATAGGCGCACAACAATTTTTAAAAACGGACTAAGCAAAAGCTCACAGCCTAATCTTTTCCACCTATAGCCGCGCACCTATGAAACAGAAAAAGGCATTTTTTTACCCTAAAAGTTAGAACTTAAAGCTTGGCCACTGTATCATATAAAAAAACTAGTGTAAAACTTACTATATATATATATATATATATATCAATATACTATATATATATATAATAACTATAATATATAAATATTATAAATATAATATATATATATAATAAATATATATAGATAATATTAATTATATAATATAATATATACTATTATAAAAATAGTTATTGATAACGGCGTCGGCCTTGCCGATTCTCGAAGACGTTTTAAATATCGTTTAATGAAAACTTGTATAGTTCATTGTAGTTAAAACTGATACCGGTAGTTTCAATCGCATAGGTGATTCTAGGTATCTCCCCGAGACAAGTGAAATAACGTACGCCCTTGTGCGCTTCCAACTATCGCGCGTTGGGGTGG
>JABUQX010097748.1:20000-24568 GCA_015478945.1 Trachelipus rathkii | reverse complement strand
TGTGTGTGTATGATGGTAGATTTGCGGTGCGAGGGGTTTCTTTTATTAACTTTACCAACATCCGTGACTCACACTCTTAACTCTGAATCCGTGGAATACTACCTCTCTAACCTTTTTTGCTTTTTGTTCTGGACCCAGATAGCTAAGAATTCAACCTCTAACTAGTTTAATATATTCAACTATAACTTATTTCATAATTTCCGTCTGAAGGGTGAAGTATGTGCCTATGCAAACATTAATACTTCTGTAAGCCGTCTCGAAAATCTGAATCTCCTAATTGTCGGAGACTCGAGTCAAAATCTTTCTTCTTCCTTTCTTGACTATCACCTTGTGCTTCTGCTACTGTTCTCCTAACACAACAGATTTTCACGCATTTTTTTTTAGCATCTTCCTACTTCTCACGAGACAGTTATATCTTACTTTTCATCCAAATACTAAGGTCCTCTATTTAGGGGATTTCAATGTACACAACATTGAATGGTTGGGGTCCTCTCATACTGATTTAGATGGGGAAGAGGCCGAATCATTCATCATTCTTAACGATCTGGAGCAAATTCACTATGAACCTACACACACTCCGATCATCCCAACCAATTTTGAATATCTTTGACCTATGTTTCCACTATTCCTTCCTTATATAAATACACCACCTTCGCTCCTATTGAAATCTGACCACAACCTTATACCTCTTAATTTTAATACTTTCTCTCAAATAGCTCCATCCTGCCCTGTGCGTATTTTCTGGTACTTTAATAGCTCCGATTGGGGAGCTTTGCGCCTCTTCTACGCTAACTATAATAATTGAAGTGACTGCTTTGACTCTGAAGACGCTTTAGCTCCTGCCGATAAGGTGGGAGCTGTAATCGTTGATGGGATGAGTAGGTTCATTCCTTCTTCGACTAAATCTTTCCCTTCTCATAATCCATGGTTCGATAGTACTTGTTCTCTTCTTGGCTATTCAAGCTATAGACAGTGAGTATCTGAAGTAGAAAAATTCTTGTTCTCCTATCACTCTCGCTAATATTCATTCAGCTCGAAATCGATACAGGGATTCTCTTCGACGAGCAAAGCGAACTGTCATTAAACGAAAGTTCTTTGACCTCCTTTGTTCTCTTACTGATAAATCTTTCTGACTCTCTTTGCCAAAAGCATCTCAAAACAACTTCCTATAAATCTGCCTTGCCTCCTTCCTATCATTTGATGGTTCTGTTGCTAATGTCTAAATCCGAAAAAGGCCACCCTTCATCCTCCTGTTTTCCCTCTAACTCAACCCCCTGAACGATTCTGGAATTCCTCTTCCTCCTCCTTCTTCTCAGGTGTCCGATGCCTTTGCCTGTGATTACATGCGGATACATGGGCTTCTGAAATCTATGAACGTTAGAAAGGCGGATGGGCCGGATGGCATGCCTCCTCGAGTTTGAAGGGGCTTCGCTTCCGTGCTGGCCCCACCCCTCGTTCAACTACATATAAATTCCTTTAAGACTCAATGCTAGCACTTTCCCACTCGGTAAGTTGAAGCAAAAGTACATGTTCAACCCATTCAGAAGAAAGGTGGCCGCTCTGATCCTTCTAACTACGCCCTATAGATAGCATTCACTTGTATTCTATCTAAGATCCTTGAAAACCATTCTTAGCTCATTTCCTCTAAAGGCTTATCTGGAATATCATTCTTCTTTCCTATCACCAGTACGGCTTTCGGCTCTCAAAGTCTACTGCCGATATTCTTTCCTATCTAACCAATTTATGATTTTCCACCCTTAGGAACTACGATTAGACTTTGCGTGGTAAAGCATTTTGACCGGTATGACAAGCGTCACTGCTCTCCGCTTCTTTCCTCGGGTTTCCTCCTTCCTTTGGTTACTTAAGTGTGTTCAGGTTTTTTTCAAATCGCTTAATATCGGCTGTTGCTGCTGATGGGGCGACTTCTTCTTCTTTTCTCTGTCAATAGTGGTGTTCCCTCGGCTCTTATATTTATTCCTACTTATTCCTACCCCCCTTTAATGATCTTCACCTGCACATCTAACTCTATCTATTCATATGCCGATAACTCGACCCCTCACCTCTTCTAACTCATTTCACTCCTGCTCCTTCTTTCTTTTACTTGTGTGAATTGCCTCTCGTCTTAATCTTTCCGATTCTTCTCGCTGATATGAATAGAATTTCCGGATGGGGTCGTCTCAACATTGTAAAATTCAATTCTTTAAAAACCCAATTCTTATACAAATCTCCTCTCTAAGACACCTTCTAACTTTTCTACCTCTTCGACGGTTCTCTCTTCTCTCCAGTTGACAATAAAACATCTTTGGCCTTAACATAAAACAAAAAAAAAAAATGCTTTGAATAATCTCATATTACAAAGGTTGCTAGGCGGCCTAGAAAGAAAAAAAGAAAAGCTCTGGGCAATCCGCTTTTGGATAGGGTCGAGTCAAAGGCCAAAATGCTTATAAACTGTTCTGTTCTTAGCCAGTCACTTGACCCTCATTCTGCGTCGTGCGATGTTTTTCTTATATTTAACGCCACCGAAATGCTAGAGGAACTTTAACAATCTTCGCGTACTACCACTTTACGACGCCCTCCTTAGCACAAGAGGTGCTGTGTCTGCACATGAGTTTTGCGCTGACATTAGTAACCCAGGTTTGCTCACTGCGGTGCTTCCTTCTTTTCAGGCCACCTCTGTTCTGTCAAATTCTCTTCCATCTTCTTTGTTTCCTGCTGAATTTAATCTCCCTCACTTTGAGTTCTCGCGTTTGTACTCCATCTGCAAAATTCATTTATATATTACACATATTACATATTATTATTATTATTATTATATATATATATTATTATTATTATATATATATATTAAGTTATTAAGTTTTTGACATCGATAAGAAGTTATATTATTGGCTGGTTATTAAGTTATTATTATTATTATTATTATACGCATATATACATACATATACATAGGTTACATGGCTGGTTGTTGTTGTTGGTTAGCATTATTATGCAGCTGCTACAGGCTGGTTGGCTGGTTGGCGCCATTGGCAAGCTGATACAGCTATTATGCTGGGCAGCTGCTGCTGGCTGGCGCTGGCTACAAACAGCAGCAGCAGCAGCAGCATGGTTGCTGCTGGCTGTTGCTGTTATATACATGCTATATACGTTATATATATATATTACAAAGGGAGTTGCTGCTGGGTTGCTATACATATACTATTATTATGCTGGTTATGCTATGTTGTTATGCTAAGGTTGGCTGGCTACTATATACTTCCATATTATTATTATTGGCTGTTATTGCTATGGATGATATTGGGCTACATATATATATATGCTATATTGGTTGCTAGAAAAATGAAGGAACTATGTGATTTGATGGCATTGAATACAGCCTTAGATCCCTCTCATGCCAAAAATTTAAATATTCTCCGAGAGAGATCAGAGGTTAGTGTTAATGATAGAACAGAATACTGAACTGCTGTAGAGAAAGATGTCTTTCAAATTGAACGGAGTAATGAAGGGTAAAGTCGTCAGCATAGGAGTGGATATGTAAAAAGGTTATAGAATAAGGTCATTAATGAAAAATTAAGAGAGTTGGAGATAGGACAGAACCCTGAGGAATACCATCATTTATAGATTTAAAAGATGAACGGTGGCTGTCTTTAGTAGCTGAAATAAGAAAAAAGTTTAGAAATCAAAGTTTTGTGCCAGACTCTATCTAAGCCTTTCAATATGTATAGTGCCACAGCGAAAGAGTTACGGAAATGCCGAAGGATATAGGGTAAATAATCTGAGAGAAGAGAAAGATCATCAGTAGAGCTTTTCTTACAAAAGCCATTAAAGAAAGAGATTAAAAATAAGATTAGAAGAATCGAGATGTTTCCAAATCTTCTTGTTGAGGAGAGATTCGAAAATCTTAGAAAGAAGAGAAGTTAAGGCGAGAGGACGATAGTTTGATGGTTGACATTGGTCCCCTGAATGAAGGCTGAATGGGGTCACGATTCCTGCAGGAAGGGAAGGTCGAGGTTGAAAGGCAGAGACGGAATAGTTTAGTAAGGGACGATGCAAACACGGAAACGCAAGTTTTGGAAACCACAGGAGAATATCATCAGGATCATGCGTCCTGATGATACATTAGAAGATACTAGAGAAGGAAAAGAGAAATTAGCCAAAGCTCAGAGCAAAGTGCCCTACATAGAATAATTATATCTAATACATCCTGATTATATATTTATTAGTAAATAAATTAAGAGAAAACATTAGTAAAACAATTTTAAAAAATTGATAGCATGAAAATATGAAAAAATGAATAAAAAAATTATAACTTTTAAGCATTCTTTCTCTTTTGAAATACAAAAGTGTATCTATTTTGATGTTAAAGTAGATAAAAAATTTTATGAACAAGTTCCTAAGTTTTACTTGAGAGAGAGGAATTTCTCAAAGAGTTTATATTTATGAAACTTTGAAATATATTACAAATTAACCGTACACTCATTCATAATTTTTATAATTTTAAATTGCTGATTTGAAAAGAATATTATGTTAAAGAGTTTGGAAATTTTGGCCAATATTTCCTCTGTATATAT
>JABUQX010097748.1:12500-15000 GCA_015478945.1 Trachelipus rathkii | reverse complement strand
TTGTTGCTACGCTGGTTGGCTAGTTGGTTACAGGTTGCTGCTGCTATATTATGCTATACATATGGCTATGCATACATATACACATATTGTTGCGCTTCTACTGAGTTGCGGTAAAGGTACTGTTGGCTGCTGGCTATGGTTAGCTGGCGGCTGGCTGGGCTGGCTGCTGGTTGCTGGCTATATATATGCTGGTTGTTGGCTACATGTTGTTATGGCGCTGGATACGCGTTACTATTGGCTATCTCTTTATATATATTGGCAATATACAGCATGTGGTTGTTGCTTATACTATATGCCAGCATACATACATATTATTATGTTATATTACATAGATATTATTATTATTATATATATTAAAGCAATAGAAGGTTATTGCTGTTGGTTATATAAGATATATTACTATATACATTATTGTTTATATATATATTTTTGGTTGGTTATATATATATATATATTATATATGTTATATATATATATATATTATTAAGGTTATATTATATATATATATATATATATATAGTTATATATATATTATTATATATATTATATATATTATATATATATTATATTATTATTATATATCACTGAAAATCAATCCTAAACACGTTTCGGGAGCAAAGTGAAAAATGTCTTGTGTGAAGTTAAATTGCTTGAGTGCTAAATAAATATTTTAGCTCAAAAATTTATAAAAACTAATCTAAAAAGTTATTTCATTTTAGATTAAAAAAAGTTAAAATATTGATTTTAAATGCAAAGAAAATGTAAATCTTAAAACATAGGTTTTATTTTTTTATAAAAAACATTGGTTTTTGTTTTTTTGTTTTTTTAAATTTCCACCTATATATATATATATATGATTTATATATACATATATATATATATATATGTAAGAATAGTTATTAAAGAGTTATATATATATATATATATATATATATATATATATATATATATATATTTATATATATATATATACAGTATGTATTTAAATACTGCTTCACTCTCTGATTCATAGTATATATTAGCCAAAAAAATTAAGGTATCATATCCTTTAATATAAAGTAGAGTTAAATTAATTTTTTAGTGATTTGTTTCAAGCCGTCGTAAACAAATTTCGTAAGTCTATTAGTTAAAAACCAACCTTGCAAACCATCAAAAAGAAAATGCAACATTGTGAATTTCAGCTGATTTGAAGAATGTAAGCGCATCTGAATCTGAACTGATTATTGAAATTGTTGTACCAAGAATTAACTAATTCTAAAATTACTGACCCAACATTCCTACTCTCTCCGACCCACAGACATTATCGCACACCCATTTTTATACCATTTTTGATGATTTTAATATCAGCATTGGTTTTAGGTTTTTAAATTTTCTCTTTACAATTTGTCAAACCGAACGAGTGTAATGTGCATTTGAAGATAAAAGATTGTGTAATATTTTTACAAGGAAGGTCTCGAAAGCCTAATGAAGATTTAGTGCAAAAAGCAGAAAGGAATTTATGGAAGTTGATGGGATCACAGCACAGGTCACCCAAAACTGCAATAGATGGGCTAGTTTCTTGTTCGCTTCACAATTTTTAAATATTTACATCTTGTTGCAAATACTGGCAATTTTACCCGTGCTTAATGCTTCAGTAGAAAGGAGGTTTTCAACATTAAGACTTCTGAAAACCTACTTTTAAGAATACTATAGGAGATGAAAAGACTTATTGACTTGCCCTCCTCTACATACATCGGAATATTGACATATAAAAACTGAAGATGTTATCTCAGACTTCGCTCACTCCCATGTCAGGCAGGCGATCAAATTTAACAATTTAGGTAAGATGACGGTAATCCTTCATTCATATACCCTTCCCATTTTCCTTAGAATCTCATTATTTTTGTCCTTCCACTTTATATGTTGGTTGTTACATATATATGCTACATATATATACATGGCTGGGCTGGGCTGCTGGTTGCTGGCTGCTGCTGGCTGCTGCGCGGCGTGCGCTGCTGCTGGAAGAGCAGCAAGAAGCATATGCTGGCTACAGAGTTGCTGCTATTGGCTGGCTGATATATATACATGCTATTATTATTGGTTATTATTATACATATACATACATAGTTAAAAGAACGATTTTTGTCATCCCTCGAAAAAAATCTCCTTTTCTGGATTACGTTAATTTGATATATATATATATATACTGGTTATTATTGTTATTAAGATAGCATATATTATTATATAGCATATATTACTATATTATATAATATATTATTGCTAGTTATAAGTAACCATAAGTTATTGTTATTGTTATTACATATATATATTATATACATATTGGTTACATAGCAAGGAAGGCTGGTTGGCAGCATAGCATAAACAGCAAATATTGCTAAGGCTGGGTTATGGTTGGAGTATATATATATATATATATATATATATATATATATAAAGTATATATATATATGGTTATATATATACATATATAATACCGAATTCAATATAGTTTCAAAATAGA
>JABUQX010097747.1:7500-18365 GCA_015478945.1 Trachelipus rathkii | reverse complement strand
ATATATATAATAGTATATATAATATAATATAATATATATATATATATATATATTATATATATAATTATTATATATATATATATATATATATTAATATTATACTCTAGTTTTTCCAATTATCCTCTTTAGGAGGGTGATTCGGTCCACTCTAAATAATAAAAAAATAATAAAAAAAATTTTTTTTTTTTCGCTTCATGTAATAGCACGCGGTAGTACTACAGTTTTATTGAGATCATCTTAATTCTAGAAAGTTTTTAGATTTTTAAAAAATGTTAAAATTAGCGGTACAAAGTCCTTCAATAGAATTTCAACTTTTGAAATGTGAGTTTTTTTACTTCGTTATAAAATGAAAAAAAAATTGTTGATGGATTTTAATTATTTTTTAGTGGATACACTTGAGTTATGTGTTAGCTTTAAACTGGCAAAGTAAATTTTTTATCCAAACAGTATTAGTGGCAAAAATCACGGGCCTAACTTGGTCCGGATTCCACCCTGGCCGTAAAAAATTGAGGAGGGTTTGACTCGGACACCATTGTTTTCGTAATTTTACGTATTATTATTGACATTTTTATTACGTATAATTAATTTAATATAATAAAAAATTACTTATATTAAGCTGAAATTTTTTTTAAAAAAATGAAATTAATAAAAAAAACGAATATCAAAAAAGTGTCAAAATTTTGAGCGGATAGGGGTGAATCAGACCACCTTATTTTATTCTTATTTTATTTATCATTATTGACATTTTTATTACTTATTACCGAATTTTTAATATGATAAATAATTATTATATTAAGTAAAAATTAAAATATAAAATTGAATTTATACGTAAAAGACGAATTTAAACAGATGGTCCGAGTCACCCCTCAATGGTGGTCCGCTTCACCCCTCCACGGTCAGGCTGAAGGAGCTTTATTAAAACTTTAATAAAACTTTTATTATTAGAATTACATTATTATTTTTTTTTGTGTGCTTATGACCGACTATAGGGCCTTGATTTTCAAAAAAAAAAATTCCAAAAACGACCTAAAGACAGAGTCGGGAGACCAAGTTATGCCTAAGGTGGTCGAGTCACCCCGCCCGACGCTATATATATAATCTATCTATAATCTATAACCTATAACAACTCCCAGGAAGAGCTTTAGCCCTGTCAGTAGGTCCATCGTCTTCTCTTTCTGGCCGGAAACTTTTAACCCCAGAACACTCTAGAAAGCCATTTCTCTGCACAATGTTTTGGACGCCAGTCCTCAAATTAAACACTCTCAGGTAGGGTTTTCGCCATTTCAGGATAACTAGCATCTTCTCCCATGTAGCTCAAAATGCCTTCCTAGAGCTCTCAGAGGAATCTTGTTTCAAAGCGCATAAGTCCCCAATGCTGCGACAAGAGTGATTCAAGCAAAAGGAAAGGACCGGGTTGCTAGCCCTGTTGCCCTATAACCATGCGAAGAAGAACATCATATGTCCTGACCGCGTCGAAACCTCTAATCATCATTCTTCCCTTGACTGCGCTGAAAACATCCTATATCAACCAAATATCACCATATTTATATATATATAATATATATATATATAATATATATATATAGATATATATATTATATATATATATATCATATATATATATATATATATATATTATATAGTAATATATATATATATATATACCGTTAAAACGGGCAATTCGGTCCAAAATCAGGGGTACTCAAAATGCTAAGGTTTATGGAGACTTTATTATTTTTTTTTCGAAATTTTTTTTTTTATAGTTAATATTATCCTTTAGGAGTAGAATTAGTATAATATTATTTGTATATATAATAATAGGATTAATGTTAAAAGCCGATAAGTAACGTGGACCGAATTGCCCCACCAAAGATCACCTATTTATTATATATATATATATATATATAGATAGATAATGCGAACGCTATATTTGTGTATTTATTGCCTATCATTTAAACACTAGATGTATACAGTAAAACGGGGCAATTCGGTCCAAAATCAGGGGTACTCAAAATGCTAAGGTTTATGGAGACTTTATTATTTTTTTTTTTTCAAAATTTTTTTTTTTATCTGTTAATATAATCCTTTAGGAGTAGAAATTAGTATAATTGTATTTGTATATATAATATAGGATTAATGTTAGAAGCCGATAAGTAACGTGGACCGAATTGCCCCACGATTTTGGGGGCGGGGCAATTCGGTCCACTTCAATTTTCACATCTCTAAGAATCCTCATTAAAGTGTGTTTTATTTGATAAACTATGATGTCAGTTTTCATTTTTAAACATCATGGTATTACATATTATTTTTTAAGAAATTGGTCGAAAATGTAATAAATGTTGAGTTGCGTTCGTTTTTTGTCAAAACTGCAAAAATCGTAAGAAAAGAAGCTCGCCTATACGGCACGAAAATGCCTTAATTCTGTAAGGTCATGCTACTATTCTCTTTTATTCTGCATTATTCCGAATTGAGGGTTGTTCTTATCTAAAGAAGTGCCTAAACTTAACGATTTTGCGGTTTGACAAAAATGAACGCAACGCTGTTTGACAAAATGAACGCAAGCTCAAGTGTTTTAGGTCTCTTTTTAAACATAATGGTTTACACTATTATTTAAGGAAATTGCGTTGAAAACTAATAAAATTTCGTGTTTGCGTTCGTTTGTTAAACGCAAAATCGTAAAAAAATGGGCTCACCAAACGTTAAGGAATTTCCTTAATTCTTTTGTATTATTCTATAGTACACAGAATTAAGGAAATTCTTTACGTTTGTGAGCGTTTTTTTACAGATTTTGCCGCTGTTTGACAAAAACGAACTGTAATGTAATTAATTCTGTAAGTTGCAATTCTGGTTTTATTTTATATTACAGCAGAATTTAGGAAATTCTTTACGTTTGGAGGGCGTTTTCTTTAAAGATTTTGCGCTGTTTGACAAAAAAACGAACGCAAACGCTGTTTGACAAAAATGAACGCAAACGCTGTTTGACAAAAACGAATGCAAACTCGAGCGTTTTAGGCATATTACGTTTCAGTAAGAAACCAATGCAAGAACGGAAAAACTGCTTAAGGGCTGGCACATATCATCAGAGTAATTCTCTTTCTATCCCTTGCCATGTTACTTTGCGTAAGTGGGAACATCTGCTGAAAAAAATTGTACAATTAATTAAGCCTATGTGGAAAACTTTACCTACCTACTTGCGGTAAAAGTGCTAACAATTATTTGTTTTAAACATTATATTTCGGACATCTTTTTGTAAAAGAGTATTAAAAAATTTAATTTAATGAAGATTTCAATGTGGACCGAATTGCCCCACGCAAATTTTTAAACCTGGACCGAATTGCCCCATGTTACAATTTTTATAATAAAACATATTTATCTCTTGCCTGAATGACTCCAACGATTGCATTAAGGTTATGAAATATTTAAGTACTATATCTTGGTACCAATAATGTAGTACAATTATTTTGACCTGTATGATTCTAAAAAAAAAACAAAAAATTATCCAATTTTTAAAATGCTCAAAAAAAAAAAAAAAAAAAAAAAAATCACAAAATTAATGGACTTAAATTAAAGGTTTCATAAAAAATTAATACCTAAGACATAAAACCACATTATTTTACATCTTTAAAGATTATATTTGACATTGTATAGGCTATTTTAAGCCACTGGACCGAATTGCCCCACGTGGTCCATAGCACTACGTGGACAGAATTACCCCTTTTTTCGGTATAATATATATATATATATATATATATATATATATATTATATAAGATTTATTATAATATATATATATTATATATATATATATATAGTATATTCTATATTTGAATCAGTGTATATTTCTGAAAAAAAATATCTAGTTTCAAAAAAATTTTCTTAAGTTCAGAAAATTGAAGTGTTAAGTTTTTTAGAAAATTGTTTAAATGGCAAGCTTCTGCATAATTCAGAAGCTTGCCACTAAAGAATTTTCTTAAAATCTTTACTTAACTTAACTTTTCTGGGTAATTATTTACAATAAGTGCTTCTAAACAGATTTTTAAAAAAATCACAGCATAGACTCTAAAAAAATAGTAATGAAGAATAAAAAAAAAATTATGGTAATTGTTACCCAGAGGGTTGTCACCCCCGTTTTTATGAAATGACAGGATATCTCGGGGAAAAAAATAATAATGAAGGAAATAGTGAAAACGAAAATTGTCGCTCTCTTTAGGAAAAAAAGTTACAGCCTCTCAAAGTTGTTAAAATTCCCATAGACTTTTCAATATTGATCGATCCAGGTTAGGTCTCATTTCAGGCCCTCTAAGTCAGGTTATGATAAGTTTTGTTAGGTATACCACAGAAAAAATCTATTGTAGAGATTAACAAATCTTATCATAACTTGAACTAGGATGGCCCTAAAACGAGCACGAGGCCCACTAATTTTATTTAAGAAAGTCTATGGGGAAATTTTAAACTTTCAGAGGCTGTATCTTTTTTTCCTAAAGAGACTGCCGATTTTCGTTTTCACTATTCTTCATTATTATTTTTTTTAGAGTATATCCTGTGATTTTCAAAAAAAAAAAATTTTTTTTTTTTTAATAACAAACCCTATGGGTTTTTTCACAACTTTGAGAGGCTGTAACTTTTTTTCCTAAGGAGAGCGACGATTTTCGTTTTCACTATTCTTTATTATTATTTTTTTAGAGTATGTCCTGTGTTTTTCATAAAAATCGGGGGTGACAACCCTTTGAGTAACAATTACCAAAATTATTTGTCGGTCTCTTTAGGAAAAAAAGTTACACTCTCAAGGTTTAGATAGAATATTCCCATAGAGTTTTCTTATTCTAAAACTGTGCGGAATTTCGTTTTATCGCAATTTACGATTTTAGTGAATTTAGAACGAGCGAGGCAAGGCAAGACTATAACCCACAGAAACCATAGTGTAAAAAGCGAAATAGTAAAAAAAATATAAATACAACAGAAATCTATTCAGTAATATATATCCAAAAATTTAAGCATATTTTATCAGTTTAATAATTTTTAACGGTTTTGTATAATAAATTTTAATAATTTTTGACGGTTTTGTGTTAAATTTTTTCCATTATGTATATATTTAGTTACAATTTATTTAAACTAAATATATATATATATATATATATATAATATATATATATATATTTATAGAATATATATATACTATATTATAAATATATTATAATTATATATATAATATATATATATATATATATATATATATTTTATATATATATATTAAAATATATATATATTATATATATATATATAGTATATATATATTCATTTGCCCTTGAGTTTATCAACACACGAGATTTATTTTAAATTTTTATTGATAATTACACATATTAAAACAAGATAAAAAATAATTATAAATGAGTCTTTCGTTTCCTAAAATTTTTTTAAAGTGGAACCTTCTTCAGAGTATGATTTCTTTTACCAAATCAGAGAGATTTCTTTGATGATAGTTCTAAATTAATTTGTTGGTTATTTTTTTTGTTCAATTTTTTATAGTATTGTGTCGAACTCATCAATGAATTTTGGATATAATCTAATTTTATTTCGCCTTCCTGTTTATTAAAATTCTTTGTGTTTTTTATGCAGTAGGACTCGACTAATCTTCTTTTTTGTTGATCTTTTATATATATCAATGGTGTTATCCTTCCTATGTTAATGCTATGATTTGCGGTTGTTCTGTGGGTAGTAAGAGCCGAATTTCTATTGTTCTCTATACCAGATGATGTTATTGACGGTATATGCTCTCCACCCTTTCTAAAAAATGAAATTAACTTCTTATATTCCAACTTCAAAAAACTTTCATACCCACCTTATATCATCAACAAAGCCCTCAACAAAGCAAAAAGAAAATATTATCACCCAGAAACAAAAAATGACACATCTCAAAAATCTTACCTCCCCCTTCCCCAAACACACCTTATAAACATAAAAAACATCTTACCAAACAACATTACCATTACATCATCTGATACTCTACCATTAAAAAAGATTTTCCTACCACACAGAAACATAGAAAAAAAACAACACTCAATGCATTTACACGGTCCCGTGCAACAATTGCGATCTAATTTACGTTGGTGAAACTAACGATTTTGATAGAAGAACCAAGCAACATCGTAATGACTTAGTAGAGAACAATAGAAATTCGGCTCTTACTACCCACAGAACAACCGCAAATCATAGCATTAACATAGGAAGGATAACACCATTGATATATATAAAAGATCAACAAAAAAGAAGATTAGTCGAGTCCTACTGCATAAAAAACACAAAGAATTTTAATAAACAGGAAGGCGAAATAAAATTAGATTATATCCAAAATTCATTGATGAGTTCGACACAATACTATAAAAAATTGAACAAAAAAATAACCAACCAAAATTAAAATTTTAGAAAACTAACATCAAAGAATTTTCAGATTTGGTAAAGAAATCATACTTGAAGAAGGTTCCATTTAAAAAATTAGGAACGAAAGCTCGTATTATAATTATGTTTTTATCTTGTTTTAATATGTGTAATTATCAATAAAAATTTAAAATAAATCTCGTGTGTTGATAAACTCAAGGGCAAATTGAATATATAAATATATCTAATAGCGATTAACAGCTATAGGCGTTTCATTTTGCATTTGTGCTAACGCTCGCATAAGAAATGCGTAATCCAGTTTTAGCACGGAATTTCGGGCATAATCGACCGATTGTTTACAAAAATTTTGATCAGCTATTCTAATGGAGCACGTGGTTTATGGAATAAACAAAAAAAATATAACAATGGTTTTTATCACAAAAATAATTGATCATATTGGAATGGAGTTTATGCGATGTGCGAAGAAATTAAATTAAAGCTAATTCTGAATGGAAACATTCATCAAAAATCATCGAACTACTACGCCGCAATTTTTATTGTTTACATTTTTCGTTACATTTTTACCCTAAAAATTCGGTAAGCACGGAGAGCAAAACCTAACAGAAATTTAGAGAAGCTACAACGTTTCGTTAGCATTTTACTAAATTGTGCTAAAATTGACATAATCGAACGACTTTTTAGCATTTTACTAAATTTCGTTAGCAAAAGTGCAAAATGAAAACGCCTTATATTTACCAAAATATATATATATATATTATATAATATATATATATATATTAATATTATATATATATATATATAATATATATATATATATATATATATATATATATATATATATATAATATATATATATATATATATATATATATATATATATTATATACTATATATATATATATATATATGGTGGGCACGATAACGGAAAAATGTTATCGCGATAACCGATAAATCGATAACGAAAATCTTATCGATAACGAATCCATAACTTCTTTGCATAAAATATCGCCGATAAGGCGATAAACCGAAAAATCGATAAATCCAAATTTTTTATGTATTTCATTTTATTATAAATAAATGTTAAAAAAGGAAACACGACTTTTGGTTTTTAGAAAAATCAGAATAAATTTATTCATCTTCTTTCCCCTATTTTATAAGATTATATTCTAAAATTTTCAGTTTTCTTTACCAACACGTACCCAGAAAATATGGGAATGTTGGTACTTGCTTTATATAACTTGTAAAACTTTGGATATATTATTAAATAAATTTAATTTTTTTCCCTTTGCTTCTCAGTGTTCCGTTTGGATTTTTTGGATTTGAGAAAAAAATCAATTTTTGATTTTTTTGGATTTTTGGATTTTGAGAATCAGTGACGTCATGGCCAATAAATTTGCTAAACAAAACTTTTGTTTTAGGTTCGATTAAGTTTATTTTTAACCCTTAGGCCAGTATATCTGAGTTCAAAAATCCTTAAAATTACGGGCTTTATAGTCTATGACACAATGAAACAACAACACTAAAGAGTGTATTTGTTAATAAATGAAATATATTAACAGTCAGAAATAAAGGAAACCATGTTTGAAACATGATCTTGTGTTGAAATTTTTATGGTAGGAAATTTGCAAACAGAGTAGCCTTGCTATGATATTATTATTCTAATTTTTTATTTCTATTCAAATTAAATCCTCGTGTATTAATATTCGCCATAAAAAATTATAAAGAGAATAAAATAAAATATATACATAGATCCACAAGACAAGACATTCAGATATAGTAAAAGCAATAACATAAATCATAGATTTTTTATGAGCAAAAACATCCAAATGGAAAAATCAAGTTGATTTTTTCCGTGCGCATCCCTGCTTCTCAGTGTTATTTATAATTAAATTTATTTCTAATTTTATGCTCTGATGTTATAGATTCTATAATGTATGTAAAAGCCAAAGATAAAGGTAATAAAGGATTTGAAATGAAATCAAAAAATTAGTTAATAACAATTTATCAATATAAAAATATAAGTACTAGGTTCTGGCCTTCTGCATCATTTGTATGTCCCCTTCATAAACAATTAAACCATGAGGCATCATTAAAGTTTCATCTGACAGAGAATCCTCTTGGCTCTGTAGATATCTTTGCCAAGGGAGAACAATCGCTCCACCGCAGCGCTAAACGGCATTGCAGTATTGTACCTTAAAATCAATGAGCACCTTCTCATTGTTAAAAGCTAGGTCTGACAGGCTGTCTGTCGATATCGCCTGCAGTAACTTATTTACAATGAGAGCAGCTTTTCTCTTGATTGATCTTTGATGACGTTGTCCTTGGGTGGGATTCAGGGGAATCACCCGCATCTCAGATGCTTGAGTAGTAGTTCTTCTCTTCCATGTCCTCTCCCTCGCTGCTGCTGGTACTTTTGGCGTTCTCAAGTTCGGTACGCCGCAATAACTCTTCCACCTTCTTCTCCATCAGGGCCTTGACCTCTGACTTTTCGGCCATTGTTTCTTCAAAAAGCCCTCATATATATATATATATATATATATATATATATATACAGTTATATATATAATATATATATATATTATATAATATTTATATATATATTATATATATATATATATAGATATATGATATATATATATATATATATATATATATATAATATATATATTATAAGAGCTGGGCCGGCCTATAATTTTTAGTGCGGCCTGCGCTCTATGCACCTGATGCGCATGACCTAGGCGCCTAGACCTATTGCGAACCTTTATTTTTTGTCACATCAGCGCCCCTATTCGCCTTTTTCCTAGGGGCGCCTTTGGCGTCCTGCGACTTTTCGCCGGTTCGGTGGCTTTTGCTAAATTTATTGCCCAAAGTAAACTTTAAGTGCGATAAATAAAAGGGCAATGCTTTGTTATAAGGAAGAAAAACACATTTATTTAATTTTTGTAATAAAACACCGTAAAACTAAATATCTACACGTCCTTCTTCCTCCTCAAATTGTCCTGTTGCGTTCCATGTTTTCGCCCCCAGGAGGTTCAAGCACGAGCGCTGAGAGTTGAAAATTTTCAGAGTCATAGTTGCCAATTTATTTGTAGTTAAGAACTACTGAACTAGTTAAATATAGTATATATATATAATATTATATATATATATTATATATATAATATATATAGATTATATATATATATATATATATATATAATATATATATATATAATATATAATATAATATATATATATATAATATATATATATATATATTATATATATATATAGTATAATATATATATTGTATATATATATTATATATATATATATATATTATATATATATATATATATTATATATATATATATATATATTATATATATAGAATATATATATATATATATATTATATATATATATATATATATATATATATATATAGTATATTATATATTAAGTTTTACATGGTTTTAAGAATGATACAAGTTTGCCATGCTTGTAAGTTCTAACTGTTAAGGGTAAAAAAAAAATTTGTTCCGCATGTTCATAGGCGCGGCTAGTAGGCGCAGAGAATTGGCTGTGCGCTTTTGCTTAGGTCCGCCTTTTAAAAAATTGTTGCGCCTATGCGCCTTTGGCCTACAAAATTGATAGTGCGCCATAGGCGCATAAGCGCAACTCGGTTGCCGCAACGCCAGCTCTGATATATAATATATTATATATTATATATATATTTATATATATATATATATATATATATAATATATATGATATATATATATATAGATATATATATATATAATATATATTATATATATATATATATATATATATATATATATATAATATATATATACGAAGTGCGCGAAGAAATTTCTTCGCGCACTTCGTATATGCTCTCCACCCTTTCTAAAAAAAGAAATTAACTTCTTATATTCCAACTTCAAAAAACTTTCATACCCACCTTATATCATCAACAAAGCCCTCAACAAAGCAAAAAGAAAATATTATCACCCAGAAACAAAAAATGACACATCTCAAAAATCTTACCTCCCCCTTCCCCAAACACACCTTATAAACATAAAAAACATCTTACCAAACAACATTACCATTACATCATCTGATACTCTACCATTAAAAAAGATTTTCCTACCACACAGAAACATAGAAAAAAACAACACTCAATGCATTTACACGGTCCCGTGCAACAATTGCGATCTAATTTACGTTGGTGAAACTAACGATTTTGATAGAAGAACCAAGCAACATCGTAATGACTTAGTAGAGAACAATAGAAATTCGGCTCTTACTACCCACAGAACAACCGCAAATCATAGCATTAACATAGGAAGGATAACACCATTGATATATATAAAAGATCAACAAAAAAGAAGATTAGTCGAGTCCTACTGCATAAAAAACACAAAGAATTTTAATAAACAGGAAGGCGAAATAAAATTAGATTATACCCAAAATTTCATTGATGAGT
>JABUQX010097747.1:0-2500 GCA_015478945.1 Trachelipus rathkii | reverse complement strand
AAACTGGGGAATTTGAATGGGACATAAGGCATATGCAGACGATCTGCATGTTGGAGCGAGAGAAGAGGCATGCGATTCGAGGGTGGTAGAGTGTTTGCGGATGGAGTTGGAGGAAGCAGGGATGAAGATGGGAAAAAAACCCCATACAGAAAGATAGAATATAACAGTAACCGAGGAAAGGAGGAGGGATGAAGAATGATGGTGGAGAGAGGAGCAGCTTGAGCGCGTAAATACCGCAATTATCTCGAAGGCATGTTCTTACAGAAGGGGAGGAAGTGGAAGAGAGATTACGCAGGAATGTGGAAAAAGTATGGATTAGTTATGGAAGCGGTATATACCCCATGATGAAAGACAGAAACATCGGAATAGAGGTAAAAAAGTGATTTTTACAGCATACTGACTCCGACACTGCTGTATGGAGCGGAAACATGGACAACAACGAGAAGAGAGGAGCAGTTAGAATACCAAAGCGGGAGATGAGGATATTAAGAACTTTGATTGGAAAGAGTAGGAGAGGCAGAATAAGGAAAGAAGTTATTAGAGAAGATATAGGGGTGAAGAAGATGATATTGAAGATGGATGTGGGAGATTGAGATGGTCGCGGGACATCTGGAGAGGATGGAGCAGGAAGAGAATGCCGAAAGAAGATGGGAATGGAACCAGCAGGCAGAAGGGACCAAGGGAACCGAAGAAGAGATGGGCGGAATCGGTGGAAGACTCTCTGGAAAGATGTCAGCTTCCAAATATGAGAGCGCTGAAGAGAAGAGGAATAGTGCAGGAAAGATGCTGCGCGGCTACAGGAGAGATCCCTTCCTGGGAGGAATAGAAGTAAGTGTATATATATAGATATATATATATATATATATATATATATATATATATATATATTATATATAAATAGATATTATATATATACTATATATATATAATATATTATATAGATATATATATATATATATATATATATAATATATATTATATATTATATATAAATATATATTATGGACAGGTGAAAAGTAACGCTGTTCTGTTTCAAAATTTCAAACAATGCAGATAAGGTAATGAAACAAAGATTGAAAGGTCAAAGGTTTAATCAATGACCATGTAATTTTTCTTCTACATAATATCAAATCCTCAAACATCAATACATTTCTGCAAACATTAAAACCACTTCTCGAAACCGGTTGAAAAGAAGCCGATCTGCTTTCTTCACCTTATCATCTGAACCAAATCTCACTCCCTGGGCACGACTGTAACCTCCGATCGTTATTGTGAAACTCTCCAGAAATTCAAGAGCCGTATGCGTCGAATAAGATCACACCGTACCGTTTTCCTCCTGCATCATGACAATGCTCGACCACATTGCAGTGCCCAAATGCTTCAATGCTTGAACTTCTAGGTCAAAAATCATCCACCCTACAGTCCTGATCTGGTCCCCAGTAATTTTAACTAATTTTCAAAGTTGAAGGAAAGTCTCCAAGGAGTGAGATTTGGTCCAGATGATAAGGTGAAGAGACCGGTGTTAGACTGGTTTCGGTAAACGTATCAAGACTTTTTTTTCAACCAGTTTTGAGAAGTGGGTTAAACGTTTGCAGAAATGTATTGACGTTCGAGATTATGTAAAAAAAAAAAAATTGTACATGCTCATTGAATAAACCTTTGACATTTTCTCAGTCTTTGTTTCATTACCTTATCTGCAGTGTAATAGATTTTACAGCAGAATAAGCGTTACTTTTCAGCCCGAACTAGTGTGTGTAATAATAGAGTTGCATGTAAATACCAGAAATTTACCGTATAATTTTTGTTGTTACGCAAAAGATGCAATGATATTGTCGCGTTTGTTCTTCTATTAATTCGGCAAAAGGGCAGTAGCGGACCTGTAAATGCTTTCCTTCTTCTATTTAAAGAATGATTTTATTGTTCAGCAAAACTTCATAGGAAAATAATCGACAAGTTCACTTACACTCAAAGAAAGCTTGCTACCCTTTACTCAATCTTACTACTAGAAATTTTTATTCTCTTACTAAAATAAATATACTACTCGAAATCTTCTACTTATTCCTGTAAGTTTTGCATATCTAACGTTTTTATTGATAAAGACAATAATTTTTGCTTCCTGTTCTAATAGCTCTATCATAGATGATTCCTCTAAACTTTTCCCGACTCCGCCCTAAGATTTTTTTAAGAAAAAAACCTCTGTGCGTTAATAAGGAGTGCTTCCAGGATGGAGACCAATCTTTATTTTAATTTCGATCCCTCTCTAGGTTTGGTAGTCACAATTTTAACTACTTTTAAAATAAACTACAATAAAAAGTGAAACATCCTTTGCAACTATTCTCGGAAAACCATCGTTAGAAATTTTACCTCTTTTGCAAAAACACCTAGATGTGAAACTCTTTTTACCAGCTTTTTAATTTTTATTAATCTGCCTCGCTGTAAGTAAAGCGATAGTCTTTTCTCACTGAATGGTTTTCACGTAGGTGGTGTAGCGGTTTGTGTG
>JABUQX010097746.1:32500-39229 GCA_015478945.1 Trachelipus rathkii | reverse complement strand
TAACTTTTTCCTCTTCGCAGTTATGGGAAGAAAACATGTTATCCTTTTTTATTTGAGCCTTAAGATCTGAATGGTTAGTGTTCCAAGAACACAAGTTGAATCCTCCTTCCTTCATTCTTTGAACTGATGTGTTGTAAATGTTTCTCAGTACTTCTGGGGACGAGTGCGTGTAAATAAAATTATCTACATAAAGATTATTTATCAGAAGACGAGAGACTAAATCATAAGGATAGTTATTCTGAATGTGGTGTCTAATAACAGCTCCCAAAATGTAGGGAGAAACAGCAAGTCCGAATATGATGGTTGCGTACCGATAAGTAACAAGCCTGCCATCTTCTTCCCAGAAGAAACAAAACTTGTTACGGTCACTTTCTTGCTTGAGATAGATTTGTAAGAAAGCTTTAGATATGTCCGCAACAACCACATATTTATTGGTTCTAAAAGCTAAAAGAAGACGAAGAAGGGGAACCAACAAATCTATACCTGGATAACAGGCTTGATTAAGGGAAGGAGCTCCTTTTGTACGAAGACTGCAATTGAATACAGGTCTTATCTTAGTTGATACCTGATCAGCCATTCTTATGACAGGCCTGTGGGGAACCCATACATATTTATGGAAGTCCTTCGGAGATACTTTGATGATTTCAATTATGCCGTTTTTCAGCTGTTCTTTAAAGACATCACTGTATGCTTTGTCGAGTCCCTGATTGTTAAGACGATTCTTGACTCGTTTTAGTGTACTTAAAGCAACATTATAGTTGGATGGAACTTGATGCAGCAAATCCTGAATCCAAGGGATTTCGATGTGGTACTTTCCATCGATAAATTGAATGGAATTGTGGAATTTATAAATTCTTTGTCGGTAGTACCATAATCTTTTTCTTCCTGAATTCCCATGGACTCCAGACTGTACAGATGCTCCAGACCAAGTTCAGTATCCTTTTGATTCGAGGAAAGATCGATGACATCAGGGTAGGAAGGATGGGGATCTAGGATTGAGTTTACGAGGGTTTGAGAAGCGTTGACAAATTGGTAGGGCAATGAAGAGACAGACATTGTTAGTCATGAATCTTCCTCATCATGTTCTCGTGATGAGTTAACAGACTGCTTTCTGTACAGAAAGTCTTTTTGATGTGGAAGTAGAAAAGAATCCACAGGACCGAAAGGAACTAAACCGAAACAAGTTGAAATAGCACTTCCTTCCAAACATTCTACCATTTGGAAGTGCCTCATATGACAAAGAGCGTCAGTGCCAAGCAAAAGGTCGATGTTATTCACAGAGTCCCCATAAGGACCTACAAATGAGTTATCAGCTACTTTGTATTTTGACGAAATTCTACAAATAGCAGATGCCAGTCCATTAACAGTAAAACCCACATCTAAAGAAGGGTCTACAAGAACAGGAATTGATATAAATGAATCACAACAACAGTTGAGGTCCAAATTAGCCAAATAAGAGGAACGAACCTGCTCTCCGATGAAGGTTTTGATGGGATTGTCAATCTTGGGTAATTGCTCACAATTGATGTCGAATTTATTGAGCAATCTTGGACTAGCATAGGTTCTCTGTGAACCTAAGTCGATCAATGAACGAACAGGCACAGACTTATTCTTGTGTCTTACTGTGATGGTGATGGTAGGTAAGATTTGGGAGGCAGATGACTGTCCGGTATTGATACACAAGTGGTTGCTAATACCAGAATTACTTTCTTCATCGGCATCTTTTCGATTGTTGTTCCGATGTTGAGTACGAATTTCAGATGGACAAAGAGCTGTGAGATGCTTTCTACTCTTGCAATTTAAGCAAGGGTACTTAAGGTTGAGTGTTTTTGCTGGACACTTATCCACCATATGTTTCAAGCTGGAACAGTTGCTGCACAGCTTAAGCACGACACATCTGTCCCTTTTGGCCTTAGGAGATTCATAAACTGTGCATTCTGAAAGGAAATGCTTCCCACTGCACAACTTACATTTAATTTCAGAAGATGCTTGAATATTTGACGAAGATGGAGATGATGTCTTTTTATTTACACTATCACCTTTAGATGTATTGAAAGTATGACTCTGTTCAGATGGTACAGAAGGAAACTTTTTCCCATTTCTGTTTCTCCTTTTTGAATCAAAAGAAGAACGAGAAGAACCAGAAGAGGGAGATTGAGTGTAAGATTTTGGAGTTCGAAATCTTTCCATATTATGAATGATTTGATTGTGTTCTTTGAATATGAGGTTGATGGAAGGATATTGTTCCTTCGTAGACAGCTTCAACTCTCTCAAAAACGAAATAGGAAGCTTATCAACCACGATATGACTTATTAACTTGCAACCGGATGAATCCTCTTGAAAAAAGTCAACTCCAAGTTCCTTAAGTTCCTTCAAGTTAGCTCGAACCTTTAAAATGAAAGACCGGACAGGTTCCAACTGTCTTCCGTCAAGAGGCGGAGCTGAATCTAACTCATGTAAAATAGAGTCGATAATGAATGCTTTATCTAGATAATGTTCCTTTAAGATGGTTAAGGCAACATCATAATTGTCATCCGTGCCTGACAAGAACTCAATGTCCTTCAGAGCATATCCCTTCAAATGTGATTTTAAATATTGAAGTTTGATGGCCTTTGAGATGTCTCTTCTCTCTCCATATACGTTATTGAAAGATTGGAGAAAAGAGCGGAAAGAATGCTTGTCTTTATCTCCCGAGAAATCTCCACACTTTAAGGCAGGAATCTTTAAGCTAGAAGGATAATGACAGCAATTCTCCTTTGAGTTTGACTTCTCTGAAGAGGCACTAGACGACTTTCTTGAATCTGAATTATAACCATACTTGTCTTTTAACAAGTGAAGCGCTTTAGCCATCTTAATATGGTAGGTATCAGTGGCTGTAAGTTCTTCGTCAAGTATGGCTTGGTCAACTTTCGTATATTCAGCCCCCAATATTAAGTTTTCAATGATGGTGTCTTGAGCTTTAATTTCACTCATGACTGTTGTCACCTTTTCAAATACAGTTTTTACAACAACTGGATCGTAAAAGGTGGGAGAGTCCTCATCACCTTCCTCTTCTATAGGAAAGTGTTTACAACAGAGAGTAAGTTTTCTTCTTAAGTGTCCCCTTTTTAACCTAAGAGGACCCAAGTCTTTAAGAAGACTTGACTTGAGGCTAGATATTTCCTCTCCTGAAAGATCTGTAGGCATTAGGTCTTGAAAATCAGCAGCCTCTTTCAGATCTAAGTCTTGAATGATGTCCATATTGATAGTAGAAAGAACAAATCGAGAAAGAATGGAACGAATGAGAAATAATACACTAGTGCGCAGTAACTATGTCAAAAATAACCACTGAGCATATACTATATCGAAAAACAATCACTGCGCATAGACTATGTCGAAAAACAACCACTGCGCATATACTATGTCTATGTCGAAAATCTATGTCGAAAAACAACTACTGCGCATAGACTATGTCGAAAAATAAACCCTGGGCATAGACTATGTCGAAAAATAAACACTGCGCATAGCTTATGTCGAAAAACAATCACCGCGCATCGATTGCAATGAAAAACAGTCACCGCGCATACAAAATGTCGAATGTATAAGAAAATTATCGAATGCGCAATGACTATGTCGAAAAACAATAACTGCACATAGACTATGTCGAAAAACAATCACCGCGCATAGGCTATGTCGAAAAACAAACACTGCGCATAGACTATGTCGAAAAATAAACACTGCACATAGACTATGTCGGAAAACCAAAACTGCGCATAGACTATGTCGAAAAACAATAACTGCGCATAGACTATGTCGAAAAACAATCACCGCGCATAGACTATGTCGAAAAATAAACACTGCACATAGACTATGTCGAAAAACAAACACTGCGCATAGACTGTCGAAAAACAATCACCGCGCATAGACTATGTCGAAAAACAATCACCGCGCATAGACTATGTCGAAAAACAATCACCGCGCATAGACTATGTCGAAAAACAATCACCGCGCATAGACTATGTCGAAAAATAAACACTGCACATAGACTATGTCGGAAAACAAAAACTGCACATAGACTATGTCGGAAAACGAACACTGCGCATACAAAATGTCGAATGTATAAGAAAAATATCGAATGCGCACTGTCTATGTCGAAATTATTTTAAAGTCTTAAATTGTAATAAACACGTGACTTTATACGGCCTTCAAATTAAAAATAATGTTAAGATCATGTTAAAATCAACAAAAAAAACAAAAAAATTTACTAGTAAGTCTTTCAATCAATTATTATATATAATTGATACGCCCAACATATGGAAATAAATCGCGCTTGAATATGCCTGTCTAGTCTCAAACTCGATGCAAGAAAAAACTTTAAGTTTGCCTTTCATAAGGTTTACACAAATTTGAACAAATTTACAAAAAATTGATTCTTATGAAATATTGAAAAACTTCAAAAATTAACTAGCAATTTCAAAAATTGCAAACATTAACTAACAATTTCAAAAATTATTAAAATTGTATCTATGCAAGTAGAATATTTACAGATACAACCTTAATACCAACGTAGTTATTATATTCGAGTTAAGAATAATAAATTTACGACAGTAAACTTTGAATTGATAAATGTTATGTGTTTTAATGCACAAATAACAAATAAATGGAATTATCAACCTATAAAAAAAGGAACGTAACAAACTTACTTGTTGATAAACTGAAACTTCTTATCCAATTAGTCCAAAAGGAATTTGAAATTGTTAGTTTCAACACCGGTGTAATTAGTTAATACCACCGGCCTCTTAGTATAGGTAGTAAATAATTCCTTTACGCATCGATTGACTATTAATTTACGAAGATACGAAGATAAAGTTGACTTGAAGATTAAGCGTTAGTTTAATGAAAATAAAAAGCGTTACAATGCACTTGATGAAGTTACATTTAATCACGGTTTATAAGGCCTTAGTGATTATACGATTTAACACTTTTTTATAACTAACACTTAACAAAAGTAGGAAGGGAGTTCTATTTAAAAGCATCCACTTCTTTCGAACGACAGAAATTAATAAACTTTTTTACAGGACGAGTTCGATTAGCGACTTAACAGCACGAGGTTTCAAACGAAAAAGCTTTGATTTTGAATAATGATTCCAGCATATCAACTCCAGCTATTTAAGTTCCTCAAAAGTATTTCGGTTTCATGATTCCAATATTTACAATTTAAAACACATAACATCTTTTAAGGATAAATATAGTTTGGCAAAGAGTTAATAATTGAAATGCATACGAATTTGAGACCAAAAGCATATTGAAACGCAAACTTTCATTACGAAATATTTTAAGCTCTTGATTCGCATTCCAATTTTAATACAATATATATATATATATATATATATATATATATATATATATATATATATATATATATATATATATATATATATATATATATATATATATATATATATATATATATATATATATATATATATATATATATATATATAAATATATATATAAATGGAACCTTTTGTCTGACCTTTTGATATTCGATATATATATATATATATATATATATAAATATATCCATATATATATATACACAAAGATAAACAGAGTTTTGGATATATATATATATATATATATATATATATATATATATATATATATATATATATATAGTAAATCTGTGTCTACCTAACAAAACTTTATCATAACCTAGACTTAAAAGCCCCAACTAGGCCCTAACCTAATGGATTATGAAAGCCCCAACTAGCCCTAACCTAATGGATTATGAAAGCCCCCAACTAGGCCCTAACCTAATGGATTATGAAAGCCCCCAACTAGGCCCTAACCTAATGGATTATGAAAGCCCACAACTAGGCCCTAACTTAATGGAATATCTTCCCCTCATATAGGAGCTAGGGCAATATATATATATATATATATATATATATATATATATATATATATATATATATATAAGAAAAAAAAATATATATATATATATATATATATATATATATATATATATATATATATATATATATACATATATATATAAAGATATCACTTATCATATTTTCATATAAATATAACTTAACTATTTAAACTATGACTTGAAACTTTACTTATAAAATCAAATTAAAATACTGTAAGAAGGCTGGTAAAGTCGAATCATCATTACAAATATAAAAAAAAATCATATAAATTCATATTTAAAATTCAGTAAATAAATCTTTCTACAAGAATAACGACATCAATCGACGGCTTCTAAACAACAACTGTTTTTATATTGTTTTATAATTATATCGCTATATTCATGACTCGATATATCGATACATAATGATATAATATCGATAAATATCCATCGGTCAGAAAGAATCTTAAGTTTATCCATATATATATATATATATATATATATATATATAGTATATATATATATATATATATATATATATATATATATATATATATATATATATATATATATATATATATATATATATATATATATATATATATATATATATATATATAGGGATGTACCGATAGTATCGGTATCGGTATCGGCAGTATCGGCCAATTTTCTTGGTGTATCGGTATCGGTTAATATGGCCGATACTTGGCCGATACTTCTTACTTTTTGGGTGAAGAATTATGAGAAACTTTTAGATTCAATAATAAATCTAGTTTCGATATATAAAAGGTTCTAATAAGGAATTCCTTAAGCTAGCTGAAACCCCACAAGAA
>JABUQX010097746.1:17500-22500 GCA_015478945.1 Trachelipus rathkii | reverse complement strand
ATGACACCGCGTTCAAGTTCTCCATCTGCGCATACTGCAGCTTCAGAGGCACCTCATAAAGACAGGAATATCGCGTCAAGAGATGCAGAATATAATAAAAAATATTCATACATCAAAGCAAGAAGTAAAGATCCCTGCTATCAAATGTCCAAGAGTTTAGAGGTGAGGGGGACAAGCATTCTTTCCGCTCTTTCCTTCTGTCATTTCAAAATGTTTACGGGGCCAGAAAAGACACTTCAAGTGCTGCAAAATTGCAGTATTTGAAATCCTTGTTATAAGGCAATGCGCTCAAGGACATTGACCATTTAACTAATATCGACTTCAACTTGGAAATCTCTTTCGAAATATTAAAGCCTTTATTTGATTGATTTTTTTCATAAGATCGATTCTGCACCTACTTAAGAAAATAATCCTGAACATATTCGAATATTCCTTCGGAAGTGAGAACACATATTCATGAGCTCAAGGAGTTTGGACTAGATTTTTGTGAAGATTCTTCTGCGGGCTGTAAGCTCATAAGTCACATAATCGTGGACAAGCTTCCAGCTGGCTTTCTTCGCGAGGTCAAATTAATCACACAGGATGAGTATCCTTCCGTTAATGTAATCATGGAACATTACGGTAAAATAATCGTCATGGAGAAGAGGAGGGAAAAAGTAAATCGGCCCCTAAAAAGGGATTTGAGCGTAATCGTGCTTCTTTTGAGCGTAAATCTGCTAATTCGTCAGCTTTTAACGCTTTCCTCTAAAGAAGATGGTTTGAAATCTTCCTCGTCAAAAAACGAAACCGAACGTAGTCAAAAGAGAGTGGGGTATTTAAAATGCTTCAATTTGGTAATAGAAATCATCGCATGATTTCTTGCGAAGTATATTCATCTCCTGAAAGCAGGAGATATCGCTGTAAAGAGCTGCGCATGTGCTTCAGCTGTTCAAGCATAAGCATTTCGCTAATAAAGATCTTGGCAAAAGGTATGAACTTAAGTCACCCATGCGGCAAATGTGGTAAAAATCCCACATAACGGCTCTGCTTTCTAAATAGTCGAAACGTGTCCGGTGGCTTTTCAGAAGATAGTCGCCCGTCAACATCAGTCGCGGATGAGGAAAATAGTCAAGCCGATGGCTCTTCAAATAATATCTGTATAAATACAGGTTCAGCCTCATCTGTGGGTCAAAATATTCTGCCCACTCTCTCTTTTAACATCAATGAGGGCAATAAAATAGTCCCTGTACGTGTGCCTACTTGACTTAGTAAGTCAGTCACGTATTTCATCCAGGAGCATCTTAAAAATTGGGAGTCAATGAAAATAATATTTCTATTCTTCAGAGCTCCATAAAAACAATTTTGGGAGAGGATTTGAGATCCTTGCAGTCTTTAAATTTAGAGATGGATATATGTTGTGGGGAAATATTCTAGCCTACCTGTAAATATCGATCCTGAATTGAATATCGGCTTTTATGTAAAAGACATGACGGAGGCTATGAAAAATGTTACCCAAAATGGATTCAAAGAGGCAGATAGTCTATATATATATATTATATATATATATATAGTATATATATATATATATATATATATATATATATATATATATATATATATATATATATATATATATATAATATATATATATATATATATATACCATCTCTACATGGTTATTCTTAAGTGTTCTATGATAAAACCTATTATAGGAGTAAGCCAGGTCTTGTAGTGTATCGAAATATTAAATGCTATTCCATTTTCGTAAATTACCTATGCATTCTTTCTTTTATAGCTCTTTGTACTCTTTCAACTATCGCAGCTTTATTTAACTGAAAATGTGTTGACTTTTTACCCTATTCATACTCTGTAACGATTTCTTGAAACTCTTTGCCCTAAAAATTCTGCTACCTTTATCTGTCCACATCATTTGAGGATATCTGCCATCTTAATTTATAATTTCTCTGACTGCGGCAGCAACGGTCTTTGACTTTTTATCTTTTAAAACCTTTAACCATAAGTATCTGGAGTATACATCTATCACAAAAAAGAATGGATGATACCTCGTTGTAAGATTTATATTTTATCATATCTGTCAAATCTAAACTGGCAGACATTATCTAAACGGGGAGCTATGGTTTTCCGTGTCGGAAATTTTTTTCGTATAAGTTTATGTAGGGTAAAAGCATCCTCACCTTGTAAATATTGTTTCAATTCTTTTTTATTAATTTGAGGAAACTTTGAAGCGAACCTTGAAAAGCCACCGTAACTGTATGGCTGTTTCACATCAAAGTAATATTTATCGACTGCCTCCATAGCCTCCATGACTCACAATGACATTAACAATAAAAAACATTCATTTATACTGAAAGGCGATATAAAAACCGACTGTCTATATGAAATATTTTATTTTTTAATTACAAAAATTATTAAAACTGTTTTTCTTCCTTATATATTTAAATTACAACAGGACAACCTAAAAAACATAGCAAATGTATTCAGAGAGATAACATACTTTATTTTAAATTACAAACGATACACCCATATAAAAAAAAATACAATAAATAATTAGGAATAATTAGTCCCTGTACGTGTGCTACTTGACTTAGGTAGTCAGTCCACGTATTTTCATAGGAGCATCCTTTAAAAATTGGTCCAAATGATGTTTTTTTTTAAATGAATGAGTCAAAGGAGATTTTACTCTCCATCAGCGGGATTCGAACATTGACCTCCGCGTCGCAGAGTTATCAATAGCCGGATGCTCTAACCACTAGGCCATCCACGTCCCCATAAGATGTTGTAGTTGTTGTTGCTGCTGCTGCTGCTGTTGTTGCTGTTCTTGTTGCTTCCGATGTTGCAGCAGCACTTTTCTTTCTTTCTGTACCAGATCAGACCCAGGATTTTTGAAAGCTGACTGCCGCTTCTGCTTTTTCTTCCTCTGACGCACTTGTTGTTGTTGCTGCTGGAGATGGTGTTGTTGCTGGAGATGTTTGCTGCTGCCTGCTGCTGCGGGTTTTGTTTTTGCAGCTGTTGTTGTCTCTGCTGCAGCAGCAGCCGTTTCTTCTCTTTCAGCTCTTTTTGTACCTGTTTCATCTTTTCCGCGTAAAGGTAAACATAAAAAAAACCGGTGGGTTTTCTTACTCTCGTACTCCTTCTTGGGGAAGATCTCGGAAACCTCTTCTCTCTTTGGGAGAGAATTTGTGCCCCTGCGGACAAAAACTTGAGACGCAATCGACACCTCTGGTGCGGCATGTCTTGCATATTTTGAACCCTCTGTCATTATTTTATTATTTTTTAGCTATGTTTAATACACTAAATGTTTTGTACCTGAACGTGATGTATTTCTACTTATCTTTAATCTGTCTGAAGCAAAAAAAGCACCAGCTGGACTCGCATCTAGTCTAGGAGACATTGGAATATTGTCCAGATCTAACAGTCTTTGTTTATTCTGGATTAAAGTTCTCGGGAAAATTAAGTAGTCTGATGTTTTCAGTTTGATCCTGTTCCAGCTGTTACAGGATCCCTTCTCATTCACCGCGAGAGATCGGGTATCAGATAAACAATATTCGAACCATCGATTGTTTCTCCATCAATAATGATTTGACCGATATCGTTCCATGAAATCTGATCTTTTAAAATTTTATTTAAAGCTAATCCCTTTTTTTACCTCTCATTGGCACAAGCTTTCCTCCAGTACATGTTTAAAATTATCTTCTCTTTTTCACTTCAATCTTAATATCTGACGCTAGAGCTGAATCTTCCTTAGGTGAATTTAATAAAGCTTTTAGATCTACTAATTTTTATATAGCGTTTTGATATAGGATTCTTTTTTCATAAATGTTAACATCAGAGTTTAATATTTGACACAATTCCTTCTCGTAATTATTTATCTGCTCAACTTGCGGATCATATAAACTCGAAGTTACGGTTGGAGCAACTGTTGATAAGGGATAATATACGGATTGCTGCATCTGATGGTTTGATTGTTGTTGTTGTAGAGGTAGGGTTCCTGTATTATATTTCATCTTTTCATAGTCGCTGTAGGTTAAAACCACTACCTTCTTCATTATTGAGCAAGGTTATCAAAGGGGCTATGACGGAAAAGAGTAAAGGTAGGAACAAACACCTCCACCTTTTTGTAATAGCTTCTTTTTATTTTAAGTTACCAGCAAGTTTTTTAATGGTTTCTATGACGACGCAACTTTACCTTCTGAAGTCTGTTTAAAGGAACATTTCCTTTTATTAAGATTTACGACATACTTCAAGCTATACAATTG
This sequence comes from Trachelipus rathkii, assembly GCA_015478945.1. Classification (NCBI taxonomy): domain Eukaryota; kingdom Metazoa; phylum Arthropoda; class Malacostraca; order Isopoda; family Trachelipodidae; genus Trachelipus; species Trachelipus rathkii. Next base: position 18,244 of record JABUQX010097746.1, on the reverse strand, counting down.
AAAAAATTTTCATCTTCACAGATCAGCTTACGTTTTCAGAAGGTTTCAGGTTTTTAAATTTTCTCATAAGAGGTAAATAATCCGCTACTAGAGTACTCATTATTCAGGTATGTATACCGTCTCAGCCTCGTTAGGTAAGATATTTGTGCGCAGCCAACACTCTGTGCCGTGTTCTGGGATGAAGTTCACAGAGTAAATAACCGTGAGGTATAGAAGTAACTTCTTTATATACTTTTAGGAACTCTTTACGTTGGGTAGGGAACATTTGCGTGGCCACAACATTGACTTGGCTCATATCTCTTCTTTGCCTGAACAAGATTAAATACTGTGTTTAAAGACACATCACGCATATACTTGATTCTGATGAAAGATATTCTGTTATAAAAAATACAGTGACGTTTAAATGAGAGTAAACTGTAAAGGTTTCTGCTATATCCTCATTCAATTTATGCATTAAATCGTCAAGGATTATAATTTTATGACCTGGTAAACATTGAAGAGCTTTTATATCATATAAACCTGCATGAAATTGAATTACATTTTTGTAATCGTTAAACTTTTCTTGGTAAACACTGTAGCACCATATGATTTTAACAGGTTTTTGTTTGAAAATCTCTACCTCTTTTAAAATATTTAATAACAGGAAGGTTTTCCCCGCATCTTATAGGACCAGACACAAGACACGTAGCAGGAAAGCGGAACATAAATTTACCAACGTCCATTCTAGGTTGACACCCGAACACT
>JABUQX010097746.1:5000-10000 GCA_015478945.1 Trachelipus rathkii | reverse complement strand
CATGCGCTATATATATAATATATATATATAATATATATATATTATATATATATTAATATATATATATATATATATAGTATATATATATAATATATATTATATATATTATATATAATATATATATATATATATTATTATATCAGAGCGGGGCATATTTAAATTATATAATTTTATTAGTAATACGTTTTCCTGTTAAATGTTTTAAATACAGTATTTAACTACTTTTCAAAGTATTTAGATATTATGTTTAAAATCTAAATAAAAAGGTTGTAAATATATTTAAAAGCTCAAGATAATAAATTCGTGAAACATGTTCATTCTTGTTTCGACAAATATGATTGCAGCTATGTTGAATTTTTTTTTTTTTTTTTTTGAATTTCAAAATCTTTTGCATCACCGATATTGGCGCAGAAGGTTGTTGGCATAGTGGAGTAATATCTTTAATTTGTGTGTTGAGCTACTTTTTTTTATTTTTTATTTTTTTTATGCCAGCATGCCATTCAGTGATGGGAATTTTATTAATCCATTATTTGCCTGCCAGGAAATATTTTAAAATAGCAAATAAAACTTGTTATAAAATAAAATGTACTTGTGTATTGTGCATTAACGAATTATCAACAGCGAGCGATGCTATTAATAATCGTACAAAATGTGTGTGTATGAAATTTTCCATTGGGAGTCGGGAGTTCAGTTTTAAAATATCGACTCTTGGAGTCGGTTGTTTTTAATATCAACTCTGGGAGTCGGAGTCGGGAGTCGATTTATTTTTTTTCGACTCCCCTCCATGATTAAAAGAACCATACTTTACAGCAAAATAAAAAAAAATATAGAGAAGGGGTTTTAGCAAATTACAAAAAATTCCATGGAAAGAAAGGAAAAAATGTTAACTGAAAAAAAAACTATTTTTGTCGGCCATCTTTGTTGATCCACATTTCAGAATCATCCTTAGAACTGAAGACCTGACATTAAAAGCTAGGAACGCTCTTTGTGAAGTAGGACTTAAAAAAATGAATAACACTATCGAACAGAAATCTGGGTCGGACTCAGATTTATCAGCAGTTTAGGTATCCTCCTCCCTTGTAGTATCTTGTCAGATGAAGATGAAGTCAAATTTGACAAATAATGGGACCAATTGGAGCTTGTAGAAAAGCGTTTGAAAAAGACAATCTACCATTAAAAGACCTTAAACCTAAAAATCCTCTAGAAAAATACAAAGTATAATTCCGTAAGGCATCAGATGAAATATTGAAAATAGACCGGAAATCAAAGTTAATAGTTAGAGGCAATCCCAAGCTATCCAAAAAATTTGCAAAATTTTACAAAAATTTTTAAAATTTGACAAATAATGGGACCAATTGGAGCATGCAGAAAAGCGATTGAAATAAAAAGTTAACTGAAATAAAAACTATTTTTGTCGGCCATCTTTGTTGATCCGCAGTTCAGAATCTTCTTTAGAACGGAAGACTTGACATTAAAAGCTAGGAACGCTCTTTGTGAAGTAGAACTTAAAATGAATAACGCTATCGAACAGAAATCCTGGTTCGGAGTCAGATTTCTCAGCAGTTTCAGGAATCCTCCCTTGTGACATCGTTAAAGGAGGGTTTTATTGAAGAACTATTATTTTTAAAAAATTGTTTTAAATAAATTTATATTACATATGCTCAGGCAGTTCAAAGAGAAATTTTATAAAGCAGGAAGTGAATTATAATTTTTTTCTATTTTTTTTAATAAAAAATCTTTGAATAAAATTATATTACATATGTTCAGGTAGTCCATAGTTCAAAGAAGATTTTTTTAAAAAACTTTAGGGTAAAACTGAAGTATATAAATTAAATTTTTTGCGTTTTAATTTATATATATATATATATATATATGAATTATATATATATATATATATATATAATATATATATAATATATATATATATATATATATATATATATATATATATATATATATATATATATATATATATATATATATATATTAAAAATTATATTACGTAATTGTACAGGCAGTTCATAGTTCAAAGAGGAATTATATTAAAATTTAGGAAGAAAGTGAAATATATTTTTATATAAATATTATTTAACCCTTTAAGTCCCGAATTATGAAAAAAAAATATTAAATTTTTTTTTTTTTTTAAATAAAGTAAATAGGACCCTAAAAACACATATTGAATGTTGTTTAAAAAAAAAAAAAAAAAAATTAACGTAAATGAGCAGACAATTATTCGTTCAAAGAGAAATTATATTAAAATTTAGGAAGAAAGTATATTCTTTTTCTGTATTTCTTAATCTTATTTTCTATAAAATATTTTCTAAGTTTTTAATTCTGTTTAGTAACGATGTCATTTATAAACATTCATTTTCTCGTACCCTAAAAGAATTAACGATTTTATAAGTGTAAATGAAGAAGGAATTATTAATTGGAGCCGGAGCCGAACAATTTTGAAATGCAGGAGCCGGAGCCGGATAATTTTAAAATGCCGGAGTCGGGTAATTCTAAAATGATGGAGTCGGAGCCGGGCAATTTTAAAATGATGGAGTCGGAGCCGGGCAATTTTAAAATGATGAAGCCGGAGCCGGAAAAAATTTTACCGGCTCCGCAGCCCTGCTCTCAAATATAACTTAGGAAATAACTAGAAATATTTATTTATTTTATCATAATAGCAATTTTCTGACTCGAGGAAAAATTTACGAAGTTATTAGTTTTTGATTGGTATCGTATTTTGATGTTATAAATTTTAAAAATTGAGTTACTATCTAAATATAAAATTAGGATATAATATCTATATGCTTTCAATTAGAGTACTTTTTATTACTTTTATTTGGAAAAAAAATTAGCTGGATTAAAGTAAAGAAATTCGAGAAATGACTCTGAAGAAGCTACGACGTCGCAATATGACAAATGCATAGCGTTCGAATATATGTCTACAGGGGGCTCTTCCCCCGTACCCCCAACCAGTTGTGCTGAAAAATATATTACATATAGAAACATTTGGCAACTAAAAAACTGAAATAATAGTAAGATTTAATTTTGCATGTTATAATTATGAAAATAGGAGACCGCATACCTGTTTTAGGGTAAATTTTCGAGGTTTATTTTGCGCTTATCTTTTATTACAGGTCATTTCAGACATTTCCTGAAAGTTTCATGAAAATCGGATGGTGTTGCTATTTGTGCTAATTTCCTCCATAGAAAATGTTATAAATATGAAATTTTACGACTTCATAGCTTTTTCAGGTTCATTTCTTGCGAGTAAGTTCTTACGCTTTTTGTTCATCAGTTCATTTCAAGCAAGTTTCATAAAAATCGTCTGGGTGCGTGGAAATTAAAAGTACTAATATATTATATATATATATTATATATATATATATATATTATATATATATATATATATATATATAAATAATATATATATATATATATATATATAATATATATATATTGTTTATAATATATACATAATATATATATATATATATATATATATATATATATATATATATATATATATATATATATATATATATATATATATCTATAATAACTATATATATATATATATATACTTTACTAAATACTTATTTTTTAAATTTTACATCTAATTTTGTTATAAATATCGTGTGGTTTGAAATTTCAGCTTAATTTATTGTGGTTCGTTATTTCAAATAATTCGAAATAAAACTAATTTCAATTTAAAGTCGTCGCAGGTTAATGACCTTCAGCAAGCTGATATTTCAAACCACCATACATGTTGATCAACTATTTTATAACACAATTAGTGGGTGGTGCGTTAAAATTTGAAACTTGGTAAAATAAGGGATATATATTATATATATTATATATATAATTATATATAATATATATATATATATATATATATATATATAATATAATAGATATATATATATAATATATATATACATATATATATATATATATATATAATATATATCATATATATATATATATATATATATATATATATATATAATATAACAATATATAATCTAACTTCACATACCCAAGGGACACAGAAAATCATACAATCCAAAACTAAACCCGAACATCACCAACTCATTAAACACAGAAACTCCCTTCGAAAACTCAATCCATATACCCCCCACATCTCTAACCAATAACAACCCTAAACACCCAAATCAACTAACCTCATAACACCAAACACTGCATAAAAATAATCTCCTCTGAATACCTCCAACAAAACATCTCACGCAAAGACAATAAGAAAACCTGCAAGTCATCAAAAAAGTTAAACATTCACGAAACAACCCCCACGCATCTCACGAACCCGCATCTTTTAACCTAACAACTCCCTCCCTCCGGGCGCTAAAACAACAATCAAGACAAGTCTCGGCTAAACATTAACGCTAGAATGCTCCCGCAAACCACACATCCGATAACAGGAAAACAAAAAACAACTCAGAAAACTAGATCTCAACCCCATACCTCCATTCACAACAATCATGATAACAGAAACCTATTAAACCCTCACGAAAATCAACAGCATCAAGGCCCAGACCCATATCCAACCTGGCACATAAAATACCTTTTGAGATAACGCAATCCTGCACTAATTAACAGACATCTTCAATAAATCCTGGCAACTCAACTACATTCCCCAAATCTGGAAACAAGCATACATAATCCTAAACTCAACCAAAAAAAAGACCCAACTCACCCTCTGCTCCTATCGCCTCAATTTCCTCTGCTTTTGTTCCATCAGTAAATTGCTAGAGAAAATTAATATTGAAATAAAATTTCCAATCTATTCCTCTCCCAGACTTGCCCAACACGGATTTAAAAGAACCACTTCTACAACCACAGCCTCACTTCCCTCACAGTTCACACATCATTAACGGCTTCAACCACACCTTCCCCATAGATCTATACTCGGCAATAAGACATATCAAAAGCCATTTGACACCGTCCCCAACAACAGCCTCCTAATTCCAAAATCCTCCATTCCCCTTAGA
>JABUQX010097745.1:20000-27500 GCA_015478945.1 Trachelipus rathkii | reverse complement strand
ATATAGGACTACATCGACGAACTTGAATACGTTTGATAAATTCTTTTGGAGTGAAAATGGACTATGTTTCAGTAGGTAAAAATATCGATATCTAATATATGATATTTGATATTATATCGATTCGATATTATATCAATATTTGATATGTATTGACATATAAATAATTAATTTTTGTTTCCTATGCATTTGGATGCATGGTAGACGAACCTTTATCCACGGTTCCTTCGCTCCTCGCATTCTCATACCCCTAAACAGGTGAGTGCTGGTGATTTTACTTTTTCACTACCTAGCAAAAGTTATAAAGTCAATATATCAATGTTTTTAACTGCTGGATCATAGTTCTTTTTTTTTCACTTCAAAAGAATTCATCAGACGTTATCACCTTTCGTCAATGTATGCCTCGCTCCATGAATTTAAATTTAATTCTTCAATAATTTAACGACGTTTTAATATATTTTATTTGCTTTTTCAGCCCCATTTCTAAAGTGTAACAATAAAAAATACGTTTTGAGTTTCTATAACTAATTAAAAATAGATACCAACTAACAGCATTAATGGAGACAGTTATTATTATTATTATTATTATTATTATTATTATTATTATTATTATTATTATTATTATTATTATTATTATTATTATTATTATTATTATTATTATTATTATTGTTGTTGTTGTCGTTATTATTATTATTTCTTCCTTTATCTTCCTCTTGGGACTCCAGATTGGAGGTGTGGTGCGCAACATACACCAGAAATAAAACAGTTAAGTAGAACATAACGTAAGGCGAATAGTAAAGCCCCCTCATACCCTTATGCGCAATCCCGTTGCAGCCAAAAATCCACACTAGGGCTTCGCAACACGGCGACACCCCTACTGTGGTATCCCGTTAATGTTAGGGCTCATTCCTTTGGGCAAGCAAACAACCAGGCCCCTTCACAAAAACCCCCGCACATTCACTCATTATATATATATATATATATGAATATTATCTTTCAATAAAAACAAAATAAATATAAAATACATAAATCTATATAATATATATATATATATATATACTCTAAAAATATATTTTTTTTATTATAGTTGTCACCACCACTCACGGGCAGAGCCCTATTCAAGGAGCAGTTGTTGTAAGCTCATTTCCACTCATATATATATATATATATATATTATATATTATATATAATATAATATATATATATATATAATATATATATAGTATAATATATAATATATATATATATATATATATATATTATATATATAATATATATATATATATATATCCCACCAATGTCGCCTACCTTGCAGTTGTGTGGTGCTCTCTGGGATACTGTTGCGGTAAGCATATACTGCCCTCATTTCTAGAATCTAGAAGCCGCTAGTATACGACTCTTTTTCATAGAGGTAGGTGAAAGCCAATGAACACCCTTCCTTATGGAAGGGCATCTGGCGTCATCTGTGCTGAAGGGTGTAAGCCGATCACCTGTTCGTGATTCGGTACACACCACCTAGCACCAGGTTTAGGTCTTTCCGTGACCCCTCTGGAATATCTTATCAATAAAGAAGACCTCCCCGTCGCTTAGCGCCCGTCCTCCGGCCACAAAGCCTCATAAGCGTACGACACCCAGATGGGACCCCTTTAATTTATAATATACACATGGATAACCTTACGGACTCCTCGGAGATTAATGGATTTAAAGATTCCCGAACCCGGACCGATAAATGGACTTACTCCTCTGAATTGTACTTCGAACATTGATGCCGTGTCTCTTTTCACTTCACCTGGAAGGCCTCTGCCTGTCTCCAGCGATCAGTCGCCTAGCACGCCCTCTGAATCCCAGGTGCCCAAACGATCGGGGCAATCCCGCAAAGGTGCCCCCGTCATAGTCGCTCTCATTCGTTCACTCCATATGCTACACCCCCTCCAGGAATGCCAGTGGATACATCATTCCCGATGTATTACATATTGTTCCACTACCTTCCAAAGCTCTTACTGAGCACAGAACCATTTTTCTCAGTAATGCACTTGAAAAAGTTTTAGGAGTTGAAGACCATTGGCCACACTAATATCACTCACAGTCACTATATGTCACGGGACCCTCCTCCCATTTGCAAATTCTGCCGTAGCCATACCGCGCAATCTGTTCGCCATATCTTCAATGATTGTTCCCATCTGAACCCTATTCGCCGTCGCCATTTTCCTACTGAAAGATTATCCCATATCTTATCTGAATCTTCCCACTTTAGCAGTAACTCTATTTTCTTGTATCTCCAAGAAGTGAATATTCTATACAATATTTGATTTTGTTATGTAATATTAGAACTATCTATAATGTAAGGTTACAATTTTATTTAGTTTCTATTTATTTTTGGCTGACTGAATATTCATTTCGCCATTTAAATTTTCTTTTTTTAACATTCGAAATATATATAATATATATAGTTAATATATATATATATATATATATATATATATATATATAGATATATATATATATATATATATATATATATAGTTATATATATATATATATATCCAGAACCTGACCCATGGTGTTGATCTTCAACCCAGTGTGGCTGCTTCTTTGTGAGCCGTGGTGGGTCCTGTACATTGACTCAAAAAAAAAAAATATATATATATGTATTATATATACATTTATATATATATATATATATATATATTATATATATATAATATATATATATATAATATATTATATATATATATTATTTATATATATATATATATATATATATATTTCATAAGTAGCTATATATATATGTTACGGTGGGTGAAACAACGGTTCACCCACGCGATTAAAATTTGGTTTCTGAAATTGTCAATAATTCTTAAAATACCGAACTAGTTATATATGCTTAGCTGCTATAATAAAAAGATGACAAACCAAACAAAATATTGTACCTTAAAGATTTATAAGGAAATCCGGGTACCAGGAAGTTTCAGGGAGGTGGCCGGATATCTTCGTCTGAAATAAAAGCTTTTAATACCTCGGCCCAGAGTTACGAGTCTCTGGAACTTTCCTCTCGTGTAGGGGTCGCGTTTCAAAGGTGTAGAGGAACGTGCTAATGTTGTGACACACCAAGACAGTAAGTTTATAAGGAGGGTTGAATAATAGAGGGGAAAACAAAAGTACAACAATGAAGGGTGAATTAAACACACTTAAAAGAATGTTTTATTCAATTACGGATAACATTTGTAAGAACACTTATAGCATAGATTTTTGTACAATTCAATTGATGATCATGAGATGAAACATGAAGGTCTATGTAAAGATCCTTCATGTAAAAAAAAAAACTTGTGAAATGGGATGAGTAATATCAAAAGTCCACTAAGGAATGACTACATAAAGACCATTCACTAAGTGGTGACTTAAAACTAAGAAGAATGACTAAAATGTGAAAATAATTAGTCATTCAATGGATGATTATAGGGAATAATTAAGTAGTTAATAAAGAAAGAAAATCCCAACAGGAATTTTGTGAACCAAAATGGTGATAAGACTTATCTCAAACAGGAAATTGTTCCAAAACCAAAAAACCAAAACAAAATCTTCTCCACGAATAAAAATCTTGATTAAATATACGAGAAGGTCTTGAACAAATACGAAAACAAATTGTGACCCAACATAGAAAAAAGCTTGTCCAAAATAAAAAAAACTTGACCAAACTTAAAAACGTGGACGCAAGGTATGAACTAGCTTGTCCCAAAATAGAAATGTAGAAAAGTGGTCCCAGTATAGAAAGTTTTTACCCAAACTAGAAACCTAAAATGAAAATAATATCTTTCTTTATGTATTTTCCTTTTATTATCATCATTTTTATTTATCTTTCAGTATTGTATAAATATGTACACTTACGTACCCCGATTGGGGTTTTATTTGGTATGAAGTTATGAATTTGAGGCGGCGATGTAAAGTTGATAAGGGAAGTGGGAACTGTAAGCAAAAGGCAAAGGAAGCATTTTATAATTAAGTAATTTACTATTAGATTCATATGACTCAATATGCTCATGACTCTTCTCTATTAGCTTAATTTTAGAAAACAAAAAGAACTAACCTTCACTGTTTTTTATAAATTAAATATATGGTGAATTTCAGAAATTTACTTTGAAATATTTTTAAAGAGAACTTGTCTCATAAATACTCACTGAAAAACATTAAACTCATATAATGACATGTATATTACATAAATGACATTATTAATACAATCAATATAAAAGTTGGAGCTTTTATATTATTAAATGTAAAACAGAGTTGGAGCTTTTATTATTAAATTTAAAGACAGAGTTGGAGCTTTTATATTTATTATTATCATGAAAAAGGGAGTTATAGCCTTTCTTCCTTTATTTCAGTGAAAAGTAGATTAATTTATGGGTTAATTAAATTCATATCAGGAGGCAATGCAGACACCCCAACATCCCTCCCCATTAAGATTAAACTCCCCCCCCTTTATTATGACGTTAGATCTAATGAATCAAAAAGGGAGTGTTATTGGAGTAAGATATGAATTTATTCAATTAAGTATCATGAATTTTTATAAGAATACTAAGATTGTTTTTTTAAAAAAAATGACTTCAATACATGTCAGGGTTATCAAAATATGATAAATTATCAAATGTGGCCACCTCGTCTCTGATCACCTGAACCCACTGTTCAACTAGACGTTCGCGCTGTTGGACACTTCTACTACCCCATACGAGGTTACGCATGGCCCAACGTACGCTAGTACGTTGTATAGAAATGAAACTGGGGTCAAGACTGTCATTATACACAGTACGTGAACCCAACTGCTGTGGTAACTGTGGAGCCAGGTGAAGAGATGACGCAAATCCATGTGAAGCATGAGACGAAGAAGGAACTGTGGAATAAGAATGAGTATGAGTACGCGGCGATAACTGTGAAGAACATCCAAAGCCGGCAGGTGGACCCAGCCTGGAATGAGCATTACCTCGAGAAGAGGTTCCTAAATAATATAATGAGCTGCCTGAAGTTGAAGCAAAGGCATTTACAGGAGGGTTACTAGTATCCGGAAGAGGACGAATAAATTCTCGAAGGATACGGTCTTTCTGTTCTTCGTGACTAGGTAAAGATCTAGAATTTCTGCTCAGATTTGTTCTGGCAGGAACATCTCTAGTTTGTGGTCGTGAAACTCTAGGGTGAATCTTTTTTAGCTTAAGTTCTGCACTGTACACTTCCATAAAAGCTTCTAGAAATGCACGGTTTGGGTGCTGTCCATCTGGGAGTAGATTTGAGTCTAAAGTTAGAGTTTCTTTCTCTAAATATTTTTGATGAGGGAACATTTCATCTTCAGCTGGGGATGGTACCACCTTACTATAATGATGATCTAACACATCAGTACCAATGAGAAGGCGTTTATCTGTCCAGATGTAATGTGAACTCCGTAGAGACATGAATCTGTTATATGTGATGATTGAGTGTTCGCGCATGGCCTCCGGCAATAACTGAGGATAGTTTTCAAGGGAACCCATTTCTGAAGTTTCCCATTCTCTGTTGATACGTTTAAGGTTAAACGTGTGTATATCACAAATGGAAGGTATGTATAAATAAACATTCACTTGAGGATTTTTTTCCTTTGCTATTTTGGTGATTTCTTCCATAATTGTTGGGACCTTATCAACAGAGAAGTTGTGTACCGGCTCAAATACGGACACTTCTCGAGACTGAGAATCTTGGATCTTGACTTTCTGCCAAGCCATGGTGGACAAAGCCCATATTATGACATTCTTTGTTTCCCTCGTCATACGTTGTTTTAGTCCCGTAGGACATGCTGAAAGATGACGCCCTGGGATATAATCTGCATAAGCTTCCACGTTGTAACGTTTTTTAAGGAAGTTTCTTTCATTACGAAAGAGGACAGCAGCTGACGCTCCCACAATCAATAAGTTGGACATTTCCACGTTGTCAACCAACAAACAACCCACAACAACACAACACACGACCGAGAAAAAGAAAGGAATAAGCAAATTGAAGTAAAGAGAGGGTCGGCTCTGAAAAATCAATACGGAGATTAGTACACGAATATGATAGGTTATTAAAATAAAGAATAACGATAACATGACACGTTTATAAAATTATAAAATAAAATGTATAAGTTGAAGATAAGGTAATGATAAGACCTTACGTTCTTATTAGTTGCATAAATATATAAATAGAATACTGAATTAATGTCATTTATGTATTTCATTTAAAAATACACAAATAGCGTTATGGGGCCATTTTTCTTAAATAATATAAATTTATACTATTTTTTGTTCATCTTTCCACACGGAATTTGTTTATAATTTATTATAAACTGCACTCATAGTGGAATTATTTCTTGAGTCAATTCTTTTAATCTATCTGCTAGTCATACGAATTAAGCTAGTCATTTTAAAGTTAAAAGGGTAGGATTTGGGTTTACAATTTATAGCTATATTATTTAGAGTAGGTGATTAGGGTTTTTATGTAAATAAGAGTTTTTCACATAAAGGTGTTTTATTACGTGCGATTTACGAAATATAAAGTATTTATAAAGTATGAATTCAGTTGAGAAAACAACTAAAAGAATTTAAAAGATAAAATTCCATCAGTTGAATTAATATTCATATATTTTTTCAAAAGTAACCAAAGGAATTCAAAAGTTAGAATTCGATTAGTTACATTCAGAATTAAGATCTGCCGAAGTTGAGAAGAACAAATTTTTTTATAATAAACTTGCACGTCTGCGTTGACGAGTATATTCTAACGGTGTAGACATCACGTTTGGATAATCTGCCACCGGCCCTCGACTCCGAGTAACCACGCTATGTGGAGTTTGCTTTATAATAGGAAATTTAATAAGAAATTTATTATTGGCCATTGCACCTTCATTAGAGCTATCTACATGCGATGTTTCCGAATCGTTCATCAATTTTGGCGATCTTGAAGGCGAAAACCCAATAAATTCATCGGGACAGAACCCTGATGAAAAATCAAAGGAAGAGAACATTAGTGAAGCAACTTCATTTTCTTCATGCTCTATCGAATTACTCTTGTCAATAGAGTAAGTTTTGTTATTGAAACTAAGATTATCAGGTTTAGACATCTGCTCATTAAAAACCGAAGGGTATTGAAATCTCGCTTCATGTTCAGAAGGAAATAAATCATAATAGTCCAGGGAAGGAGTGGGAAGTCCACACTCAAGTAATTCATTGAGTGGTTCGATCCCACCATCAGGATTCTCACCCTCTTCAGCAAAAGAGTTTAACGATTTTAAAGAGTCAGCAATTATTGAATTAAGAGAGCTTTGAGAAGAAAGGGATTGAGAACACGAATAAGAAGAGATATTCACCTCGTTAGGCGGAAGAATAAATTTAACCTTGGAAGGCGATTTCTGGATGGGAATAGGAGAAGAACACGTAGGTAATTCCGACAGAGGTATAAAGGTAGTCTTAGTTTGACCACTTTGTAGTTCTTTGATTTGTTCAGTAAAATCGG
>JABUQX010097745.1:12500-15000 GCA_015478945.1 Trachelipus rathkii | reverse complement strand
GAGTCGTGTTCACGCATATCACCGTTATACGCTCTTCGAGCAAGACGTTCGAGACGAAGGGCAAACATTTTTATGCTTTCATTTTTATAACGACGAACTGAGTGATATTTTTGGATTTGATATTCTTTTTTCTTTTGTTCTTCGTCGTTCCACCAACGAACAAGAACATCTCGGACTGAGAAGTAATTTCGGTCATCTTTAGTAAGTAAAGTATATAATTGTGCAAATTTACCCTCCAGTTGTCGACCAAGGAGGCGCAACCATTGATGAGGAGCATGAGGGTAATGGAGACTACAGTATGCCTCGAAGTCATTTAAATACGCAATAAAGTCTTGATCGGCTTCGAATTTAAACTTGCCAGGATCAACAACTTTTAAGTTTTTGACTGTTTTTCAAAAGCTGTGTTAAGAGAACAATAGCCTCTCTCATCATATCTAATTGCGTTGTTATTTGAGTACCGGAATACATATGAGGATCACGAGAATCTAAAGGTAAATCAGATCTCGTAAACGGTCTTTGATGTGATTGGGGCTGAAGTAAAGGTCGATATAAGTTATCACGAAGGGAATCGCGAGGATACTCATGAGAGTAATCACGAGAATAGTCAGGTTGATCACATTGATCCGCGCGCGCTCGATTAATAGGCGGAGAATATGCATACATTCGATCATGTGCATAATTATTTCTATAATCATAAGATTTAGGAACTGGAGAAGGAATAGGAAGTTGAGACTGCATATTTTGTGCAAGAGTATAGCGCGATGAAGACTCTTGTAACAGATTCCTCTCACGTTCACGTGAATAGTAATCTGTCCCTAACCTATCAGAAGAATAACGATCGGAATACAAATTAGTATTTCGAGCTGGCCTAGAAAGCATGGTTGAAAAACCAGGAAGAACCGAACCGGCGTTACGAGAATTGGTCACCAAAGAAGGATGATAATCATCATACCTTCCATATTGTGGTTGCCTTGAGAAAGGTCGCGCAGATTCACAATCGAGTGGAGGATAAGAATCATATTCTTCACGCTCATTACGTTGAGAATATGTAGGAAAAGTGTCACGATCAGGAAAACCAAGACGTTGTTGTTGCACCTTATCTTCTAAGGTGTCACTAGCCTGTTTGAAGTGATTAAGTACTTTTTGTAAGGTGGGGATATCAGATAAGTCATGTAATAAATCCTTATCGATAGCGGCGTTATCTTTCATCTCTGCAGATGAAATAGGTTGAGAACGAGTATGAGAAGACATATGAACAGGCTCCTTATGTTTAGATAGAGCCAATTGTGTATTTGGATCCAAAGCTATAGCTGCAGAACCATTAACATTGGCTACCGGAGCATCAGTTTTAGGCAATTGAAGAGGATCTTTTCCCTCAAGTTGATCTTCAGACATGATGAAAACCAAATTTAAGAATGACAATCGCGATGAATAAGGTCGTGAAACGAAGTCACACGTTATGAATTTAACGCAACCCGACACAAGAACAAAGTCCCTGTTCGGGCGCCAATTCAATTTTAAGTATGTTACGGTGGGTGAAACAACGGTTCACCCACGCGATTAAAATTTGGTTTCTGAAATTGTCAATAATTCTTAAAATACCGAACTAGTTATATATGCTTAGCTGCTATAATAAAAAGATGACAAACCAAACAAAATATTGTACCTTAAAGATTTATAAGGAAATCCGGGTACCAGGAAGTTTCAGGGAGGTGGCCGGATATCTTCGTCAGGAATGTAAGCTCTTGATACCTCAGCCCAGAGTTACGAGTCTCTGGAACTTTCCTCTCGTGTAGGGGTCGCGTTTCAAAGGTGTAGAGGAACGTGCTAATGTTGTGACACACCAAGACAGTAAGTTTATAAGGAGGGTTGAATAATAGAGGGGAAAACAAAAGTACAACAATGAAGGGTGAATTAAACACACTTAAAAGAATGTTTTATTCAATTACGGATAACATTTGTAAGAACACTTATAGCATAGATTTTTGTACAATTCAATTGATGATCATGAGATGAAACATGAAGGTCTATATAAAGATCCTTCATGTAAAAAAAAAAAACTTGTGAAATGGGATGAGTAATATCAAAAGTCCACTAAGGGAATGACTACATAAAGACCATTCACTAAGTGGTGACTTAAAACTAAGAAGAATGACAAATGTTAAAATAATTAGTCATTCCAATGGATGAATTATAGGGAAATAATTAAGTATTTAATAAGAAAGAAAATCCCACAGGAATTTTGTGAACGCAAAATGGTGATAAGACTTATCTCAAACAGGTAAATTTTCCAAAACCAAAAAAACCAAAACAAAAATCTTCTCCACGAATAAAAATCTTGATTAAATATACGAGAAGGTCTTTGAACAAATACGAAAACAAATTGTGACCCAACATAGAAAAATAGCTTGTCCAAAATAAAAAAAATTGACGCATAAATTAAAAACGTGCGCAAGTATGAACTAGTTGTCCAAAATACGAAATTAAAAAGTGGTCCAGT
>JABUQX010097745.1:0-7500 GCA_015478945.1 Trachelipus rathkii | reverse complement strand
CTCGCCTGACACCCAAATCTTCGCTTATTGCTTATCTTTAACACCCTTTTCCACCTACGAAGTTGAAAATAGGGTTTGCAAGCTACAGTGTTCGACCGTTTATTTCCCTAAGGCAATCCTACCCTGCAATTTCAGCAGCTCCCCGCCTCCGCGTGTCAACCCACCGACACAACTCCATTCCTGTAAACCTCTACTCTCCCTCAATTTCAGCCAGACTCATGCAGTTACTGCAACCTCCCCACCTGCATTGCCTATATTACCGACTATTCAAATAATCCAAAACCAAAAACAGCCCTCGATCGAATCACCCATTTAAGATGCCGTCAACCCTCTCATGTCGGTCGATTCGCTGAAGTCGAAAGGAGACTCAGACACTTTTTTTGTCTACGATATTCGTCCTACCATTCTTTTGTTTTATTTTGTTTTTGTTTATTCCTTTCCCTAATTTTAATTATTATTATTATTATTATTATTATTATTATTATTATTATTATTATTATTGATTTTATCTCTTCTTTTTCTTGGTTATTATTATTATTATTATTATTATTCTTGTTCTTGATTTTATCTTTATTATTTTTCTTGTCGTTAGTATTATGATTATTATTATTACATTTTATGTTTCCCGTTTTTATTACCCGTCCCTTCCCCAGTTTGTTTCCTTTCTCCTCCCTTTTCTGTACGTACTGCCCTACGTATTCCTGGTCTCTCTTTCTAGAGCCCTCCCCCAATTTCCTCCTGAATCCTGGTGACTATCGAGCCGTTGTCTCTGTGCGTTTGTGCCTATCTTGCCCGTGGGTGAGGGTTCAGGTCAAAAGCTTGTTCTCGCCTTGCTCCGGGCCGCTTATTGTTGGGGACCCAAGCTTGCCTACCCAATGAGGAGGATGTCCCGCACGTGGGTGTATAATCTTGGGCTTCGCGCTTTATCCGTGTGGTACACTGCTATCACTTTATCATCTAAGAGACTGGGCGCAGAGTTCCGGGGGCTTTTCTGAGACCACACCCATAGCCCGCCCTACGGGGTGGGGTTTCTAGGAGGGAGGTATTAAGCTCTGGGCATGTGGTGCGCACGGTTTCCGCTGTTACTCTCCCATGATATATTTTAGTTTTTATATTCATCATTGGTGTTATTATATTTGTGTTCATCTATTGAGGTGCAGATTTTTTTTTGGAGTTGTCTTTATGGGTAAAAATAAGAAGAAAAAACCTTTAAAGAAAGACGAAACTCATCATCAGTCGGGCTCCCAACCCGACCTCTTCCTGGCTGCTTCCAGTCCAGAGTACAACAGGGGCTTTGACGCCCTTGTTGATGAAATGGTTGGTATGAGGTCTTCTCTCACCAACCCGTTAGTCCCATGCAACGTTTCTGTTGCTGGGCCTACCCCTTCTCGACCAGCAGAGGCTTTGACTGCGGTAAGCCATATTGTCCTCAAGGACGCATTGGAGGCAGTTCTCTGATCGACTGAAGTACAGGTGACACCGATGAGGAACGGTTCCATCTTGGTTCGTGCCGCCTCCAGAACACAGAGTCAAATTTTAACTTCTCTATCGTTTCTGGGGGAGGTCCCGATTATCTCAAAACCGGACGATGTCCGTAACACCTCCAAAGGTACGATATACGCTCCGGAGTTTCGTTCGGGCACTATGGACGATGGATTAGCCCATTTCCAAAAACGAAATTTACAAGTCATTATTGTATACAGGTTCTCTCCTCACAAGGAGAGCCCCTCTGTGCCTAACCCTCGTCTTTTACTTACATTCTCTGTGCCTTTCCCTCCAACAAGGGTAAAACGGTTTTACAATGCACTCTGTTCGAACTTACGTCCCCTTCACGAGGAGGTTTTAAGTGCCACAAATTTGGACAACCCCAGAAGTATTGTAGATCCTCTCAGGCCATCTGTTCGCGTTGTGGAAGTTCTTTCCACACTGCCTGGGATAATTCGCCAAGTGGCCAAACTCGGCTAGAGGGAACTGCCGATGGAACAGTCGTAGCCTTAGCAAAAGAAAGAGGAAGATGGGATAGCTTCTCCTTTGCTCGGTGTGTGGCCTCACGGCGATCCAGCTTATGAAGAGCACATTGTTCCAGGATTTCCTTCTCCAAGATGAAGAATGGAAAGTGGATGGAAGAAGATGGATGTGGATCATTGCAATTTGGACAACAAGGAGGATTATCCCAGGCAGAGTGGAAAGAACTTTCGCAATGCGAACAGATGGACTGAGAGGATCTACAATACTTCTAGGGTTGTCCAAATATGTGGCACTTAAAACCTGCTCGTGAAGGGGACGTAAGTTCGAACAGAGCGCATTGTAAAACCGTTTTACCCTTGTTGGAGGGAAAGGCACAGAGAATGTAAGTAAAAGACGAGGGTTAGGCACAGAAGGGTACTCTTTGTGAGGAGAGAACCTGTATACAATAATGGCTTGTAAATTTCGTTTTTGGAAATGGGCAAATCCATCGTCCATAGTGCCCGAACGAAACTCTGGAGCGTATATAGTATCTTTAGAGGTGTTACGGACATCATCCGGTTTGGAGATAATCGGGACCTCCCCCAGAAACGATAGAAAATTTAAAATTTGATTCTGTGTTCTGGAGGCGATACGAACCAAGATGGAACCGTTCCTCATCGGTGTCTCCTGTACCTCAGTCGATCGGAGAGCTGCCTCCAATGCAACACTGAGAACAAGATGGCTTACCGCAGTCAAAGCCTCTGCTGGTCGATAAGGAGTAGGCCCAGCAACAGAAACGTTGCATGGAACTAACGGGTTGGTGAGAGAAGACCTCATACCAACCATTTCATCAACAAGGGCGTCAAAGCCCCTGTTGTACTCTGGACTGGAAGCAGCCAGAAAGAGGTCGGGTTGGGAACCCGACTGATGATGAGTTTCGTCTTTCTTTAAAGGATTTTTCTTCTTATTTTTACCCATAAAGACAACTCCAAAAAAACATCTGCACCTCAATAGATGAACACAAATATAACACCAATGATGAATATAAAACCTAAAATATATCATGGGATAGTAACAGCGGAAACCGTGCGCACCACATGCCCAGAGCTTAATACCTCCCTCCTAGAAACCCCACCCCGTAGGGCGGGTTATGGGTGTGATCTCAGAAAAGCCCCCGGAACTCTGCGCCCAGTCTCTTAGATGATAAAGTGATAGCAGTGTACCACACGGATAAAGCGCGAAGCCCAAGATTATACACCCACGTGCGGGACATCCTCCTCATTTGGTAGGCAAGCTTGGGTCCCCAACAATAAGCGGCCCGGAGCAAGGCGAGAACAAGCTTTTGACCTGAACCCTCACCCACGGGCAAGATAGGCACAAACGCACAGAGACAACGGCTCGATAGTCACCAGGATTCAGGAGGAAATTGGGGGAGGGCTCTAGAAAGAGAGACCAGGAATACGTAGGGCAGTACGTACAGAAAAGGGAGGAGAAAGGAAACAAACTGGGGAAGGGACGGGTAATAAAAACGGGAAACATAAAATGTAATAATAATAATCATAATACTAACGACAAGAAAAATAATAAAGATAAAATCAAGAACAAGAATAATAATAATAATAATAATAATAACAAGAAAAAGAAGAGATAAAATCAATAATAATAATAATAATAATAAATAACAAAAAATAAATAATAAATAGATTAGGGATAAACAAAAAAACAAAATAAAACAAAAAGAATGTTACGAATATCGTAGACAAAAAAAGTGTCTGAGTCTCCTTTCGACTTCAGCGAATCGACCGACATGAGGGGGTTGACGGCATCTTAAATGGGTGATTCGATCGAGGGCTGTTTTTGGTTTTGGACTATTTGAATAGTCGGTAATATAGGCAATGCAGGCGGACAGGTTGCAACAACTACATGAGCCCCGCTGGAGTTGGTGGATAGAGTTTTTTGGAATGGGGTTTGTAGGTGGGTTAACACGTGAGGGTGGGGGAGCTGCTGAAATTTGCAGCGTAGGATTACCTTTGTCGTGTAAGATATTTGTTCTTGAGGTGGTGTATGGAAACCCTATTTTCACCTTCGCAGGTGGAAAAGGGTGTTAAAGATAAGCAATAAGCGAAGATTTGGGTGTCAGGCGAGATTCTCGACGTGGGGGGTGGGGTGGGGGGAAATCTATAATACATTTGCAACAGGAAATCTTTTCTTTTGGAGATTTCTTAGAATGACAGCAATGTCTTCAATTTTCTGCTCGAGAGAACAAATAGTGCCTTGGGATGAGATTTTTTATTTCGTCAGGAGTGGCAATAAGACAAATATCTCCAGACAAGATGGAACTTTGATTCCGAGTAGAAGCTTGAACGAGAAGGGACCCGTTTCTTATTAACGTGACGGAAGGTCTTCAACTCCTAAAGCTTTTTCAAGTGCATCGCTAAGAATGATAGTTCTATGGTCGGTAAGATGTTTGGACGTGGAAGATCTCAATAAGTAATACATCGGGAATGATGTGTCTCATGGAAGTCCCAGGGTGGGGGGAGCAGCATGTGGAGTAAACAAATAAGAATGACTAAGACGGGGGGGGCACTTGTATGTCGAGGGTGTTCCAGGCGAGGGATCGCTGGGAGTAAGCAGGTGGCCTTCCAGGTGAAGTGCAGGGAATATTGGCGTTAGTGTTCAAATTACAATAGGTCCTTTAATAAATGCATTCTCACCAACGGTTTTATTAAGCAGGGTCCAAGGCAAAATTTATAGTGATTTCCATAATATATTCAATTAAGTTGTTCCCCCCTCATGGAGTCGGGTCCATGAGGTTTGTACAAGGGGGACAACGCTAAGCGGCGGAGTCTCTTTTTTTAGGTGTTCTCAAGGGGCCAAGGAAAAAGAACCAAACCTGGTGCTAGGTCGTGTTCACCGAATCACGAACGAGTGATGCGGCTCACACCCCTTCAGCACAGATGACGCCGGGTGCCTCTCCCATAAGGAAAGCTACAGTTAAATTTGACTGCATCAGCTGAATAATCTCTAATTGCTAAAACTTTCCTAGTCAAAATTTACTTTGGCATTGAGATTATTAATAACTATGGCAATGTAGCTATAAAAGATTACAGTATGTAAAATACAGAAGAATTATACCGAAATAAAGTAAGAAAAGGATTCTTATTGCCATTACGTTATAATAGCTGTCAATAACTTAAGATAAACTAAATCAATATGTAAATCATTTTTGTTATTAGTCTAGCCTAGTTAAAAATCAGACTATTTTCAAATTAGCCTAGTCAAAAACTAGCCTAGTATGTGTTCTTAAAAGGTTGCTATCTTATAGATTTATTGTAAACAAATTTTCAACATATATGCTTTATCAATAAGTAAAAAATTACAATTAAGTAGCTAGGTGAACTAACAACTCTGACAATAAAAAATAATAATAATAATGATAATAATAATAATAATAATAATAATAATAATAATAATAATAATAATAATAATAATATATAATAATAATAATAATAATAATAATAATAATACCCGTAAATCCCTTATTACCTGTAGATGAATACTAAACTTTATTTTTTACCTTCCAATTCTTATGCTGAAAACCTATGTAAACTATCTCACTTAAAACCTTAGCAAAGCTCAGAAACGCTTGCTTTCTGGATGTTAATGATTTCATAATTGTAAATTGATTAAATATTAACTATGAATATTATAATTAAACATGTTTACAATTCCAATAATCCACCTCCTAATGATATATCCGAAAACCGCACATGAAGGACCAACTATAATAATGCTACACTGAAACCCCTTTCAAATTCAGATAGTTTCTACCTGCAAAAGGATGGTGTTGCATGGGTTCACTTCTGCTTTCCTACATTCTCGCTGAACTTTTTTACAATGTCGAACCTAGAAAATAGAATTTTGAGGGAAAAACAACATCATTCAACCCAGTCTTTCTTATAAGATTACGTTGAGTAAAAACCCTTACTATATTTTATGAACGTACAGATATTCTTGCAGTTTATCAACCGCGACTTACAGCCTTTCTTGCCTCAAATTCAAATCTGAAACTCTCTAAATATAATATTAACTTTTTAGATATTAAGAATCAAAATTAATGATGATGGAACCTTTTCTACAGGCAATACAATGTCAAGCTAACTGATAATGGTCCATACCTTAATTACAACTCTTACGCCCCTGAAGTATATAAGAATTCAATTGTCAAAACACTCATATATAAAGCTTATAAATCGGATTGGGAACAGTTTGATGTAGAAGTTAAAAGAATCAAACAGAACCTGATCAACTGTAACCACCCGTTTAAATTTAACAGAAAAAAATAATAACCAAACAATCACAAGACTCTAATATAAAAAACAGGACAATACGAACAAAATCCTTGAAAGCATTAACTTTTATTTTAAAACTTCAAATGCAAAAGACTTCGATAAAGAGGAAAAATGCCTACGCGGCTTTATTAACACCCACATTAAACTTACAAGCAACTCAAATATCACAATTAAACTATACCACAAAACAAGAAAACTTTCTTCCTGCTTCTCTATCTAAGGATACTCTTTCAGTTAATCACCAATGTAGTGTACCGAGGTCCCGAGTCTGACCATATGTCGACGTATATCGGTTACCGAGGAGAGATTACAGATATGTGTGCATCTCAGCATCGCTTTCCCCCAGTAACAATATATGAACATTTATTCACTGAGCATAACAAGACAACTGTACCTGATATATCAAAGTCATTTAAAATTTTACAATCCTCATGCAAAGCGCAAAAACTAAAAATAGCTGAATCTTATTACATAAGACTCCACAGACTTGTCATTAACATAAAGTTTATTGTATTGTCCCTTAGATTAAATATAATATGAAATGCAACCTAAAATTTAATAATTTATAATCTTAAATATTTTGTAACATAATTAATTCATTTGTTAGAATCGAAACTCTGAAGATGTCCGAGGTTTACGGACGAAACCGGTCAGAAACTAATAAATATGCCTAATTTGATAATTATTTTCTAGAATAGTTTTAAGAAAATAAAATGGAAATTAGATGAAAACATTTCGTGAATTGGAAGGTAAAAGTAAAACTTACAATAATAATAATAATAATAATAATAATAATAATAATAATAATAATAATAATAATAATAATAATAATAATAATAATAATAATAATAAATTAAAATTAAAATTATTATAACTACAATAATAATAATTGCAACACGAACTTACCCAGTTTTTTCAATTTCCGTAAAAATTTTTTCTAATTCGGTTTCAGGCAAACCTATCAATTTAACCATTTTGGCTCTGACGCTGTCAATGTTTATACATTCCTCACTACAAACACTACAAATGGATTAAAAGCTCCATAAGAAATTATTAAAAATACAAAACGTTATTCTAATACACTGTATTCCTTAAATGGAATATATATATATATAATATATATATATAATAGTAATTATATAATATATATATATATATTATATATATATAATATATATATAATATAATTATATATATATAA
>JABUQX010097744.1:0-2500 GCA_015478945.1 Trachelipus rathkii | reverse complement strand
CTAGGCACTGAATCAAAAGGTTTCCTCAGATTTATTAAAGCTATATTTGCTCGTTTGGTATATTCCCATACCTTTTCTAACATTCTTCTCAAAGCGAACTAGAGATCTATCGTGCTTCTGTTCTTTCTATATCCGTGCTGCTCTTCCAACAGTCTGGGTTCTACTACCATTCCCAGCCTTTTCTCTATTATTCTCTCATATGTTTTTGCCAAGTGGTCCCACAAGAAAATTCCCCTGTAGTTTTTACAGTCTCCTGTATCTCCTTTACCCTTATATATTGGAACTGTAATTGCTTTCCTCCACCCTTCCGGCAATCTACCACTCCTCCAGCACCTATTCAGTAACTTTAGGATATACTTCTTTGTTTGAGCCCCCGCCTCCTTCACCAGCTCTATACTCAAACCATCCTCACCAGGCGTTTTCCCATTTTACATCCTAGCAACAGCCTCCTCGAACTCTTGCTCCGTAAACTCCTTTTCCCTCTCATTCTCCTCCATCCGCAAACCATCCTCCTCCTCCTCTATCACTCCATCCTCCCTCTCCACGTTCAACAAAGACTCAAAATATTCTGGTCCATCTCCTGTTTATGTCTGTGGATCTCACCAAAACTTCTCCTTGCTTATCCTTGAAATTGCATACTTTCCTCTTTGATTCTCTACATTTTTTTTCCGGTCTAAAAATCTTCTTTCCTACCTTCACATCTTCCATCATTTCTTCTTCTCTCTCTTGCTGCCTCCTCTTCTACTCTTCTTTTCACTCTCTCTGCCTCATTTTTTGTCTCCACATACTGAGCCCATGTCTGTGCAGTTCTGTTTTTCAACCACCTTCTCATCATTAGTGTTGTCCTCTTTATTACCTCCTCCATTCTTCAGTCCACCATATCTTGGGTCTTTTCCTCGTTCCACCTACCATCTTTTACCCAGGGTCTCCTATACTGCCTTTCTTACCGTTTCTTGCACCTCCCCTGTCTCTTCTACTCCTTCTAATTGTTCTAGGTTTTCACTAATTTTTTCAGCATATTCCCTTTTTCTGTCACACTCCTTCAGTGACTCCACTTTAATCACACTTCTCTTTTCTTTATTTTGCAACTTTTCTGCCTTCGCCTCCACGTCCGACACCGTCGGTCTATGATCCGAATTTATTGTTAATCCAGGTACCGCTTGCACATTCCTTATTAGCCCACCATCAGACGATATATAAATATATATATATATATATATATAATATATATATATATATATATATATAATATATATAATATATATATTATTAATATATATATTTATATATATAATATTATATATTATATATATAGTATATTATATATATACTATATATATATATATATATATATATATATATAATATTTATATTATATATTTTTTATACTATATATACTATATATAATATATATATATATATAGCTATATTAGATATATATATATAGTAATAGTATATATTATAATACACTATACTTTCTCCCCAGGAAGGTCCTGGTCTTGTAGAAAACCACGACCTGTCAGTGGACTCAGCATGCGTTTCCATTCGGCTCTGTCTTCCCACAGTCTTCTCCCTTGTATTTCCTCCACCGCAGGCAGCCCACATCTCATCAACGAATCTTGCAACGATTCCCTCCATCTCTTCCTTGGTCTTCCTCTGAGTCTTCTTCCATCCGGCATCCACTCCCATCGTTTCTTCGCCAGCCTGTCTTCCTGCATCCTTTCCAAATGTCCCCACCATCTGATTCTTCGACACAATTTCCTCAACAGTATGTGTCTCATAGAACTTCCCTTCTGACTCTTTCATTCCTTATTCTATCTTTCTTAGTCTTTCCAATTATTGCTCTTAAGATCTTCATCTCCGTTGCCTGTATCCTACTTTCATGCCTTTTAGTAGTACACCATGTCTCTGCTCCGTATAGCAATATAGGTGCTAACACTCCTTCGTAAATACTTCTTTTCACCTCTACACCCATATACTGGTCTTTCATCAAAGGATACACAGCCCTTGCCGCTCTTCCGAACTTCGTTATCCTATGCGTGATCTCTGCATCACACCCTCCGTCCTCTGTATATATTCCACCCAGGTATTTAAATTCTTTAACTTTCTTCAAGCTTTCTCCATTTACCATGATCTCCCAACCATCCTCCACCTCTCTGCTCACCATCATCACTTCTGTTTTCTCAGTGTTCATTTGTAGTCCTTTTGCTCCAAGTTTTTCCGCGAAACATCTAGTAATTCTTTCCATTCCTTCTCTACTTTCACTCCACACCGCCAAATCATCCGCATATGCCATGATGTCTCCTTCCATTTCCCCCACCTCCTCTTTAACCTCCTCAATGACTTTATCAATATAAGCTATGAACAATAAGGGTGACAATACGCTTCCCTGTTTCACCCCCTTCGCCACCTCAAACCATTTTTCATTTTTATACCCTGTTCTCACATTGCACTTTGCCACTTTATAGATACTCTTCAGTGCATCACACAATCTTCTGTT